>PVIY010011053.1:0-66634 GCA_004026745.1 Myrmecophaga tridactyla | reverse complement strand
CTCTCTAAGTGTCTGTGGGCCTTCGCTCAGCTCCTCTGGGACATAACTCTAGCTCTGGCTTTTTTGGAAGACCCTAGTTCTTTTTGAATGTTGATAAAATTCCCCTCTGAAGCCGTCAGGCCCTGGGTTTTACTTTGTAGGAAAGTTATTTTTTAAATTTTTGTTAATAAAACCAATCAACATACAATATGAACATTCTGGTGTTCAATTAAGCTGTCTACATAAGTTATATTGGGAATGCACTAGTCAAAATATAAATTTTGTACCAAATAAACATTTTTTGCTTTAGTCTCACACATAAGTTAAAGTTTTGAAATATTAATTACCATCTGTTTTCAACACCCTGCATTATTGACATTCCTTTGTTCTTCCTCATGCAAAACATTTTTAAATTTGTACATTTAGTCACTATCATTATACGCTCTGGCACTCCTAAATTATACCATGTCAGTCTTTGTCGTATATCTTTCTGTAGGAAGATTTTTGATGACTGATTGGATCTCTTTAGTTGTGATTGGTTTGTTGAGATCTTCTATTTCTTCTTGAGTCAATGTAGGTTGTTGGTGTGTTTCTAGGAATTTGTCCACTTCATTTATGTTGTCTGTATATTTATATATATGTTTGTTGGTATATCATTGTTCACAGTATCCTCTCATGATTTCTTTCTATTTCTGCAGGGTCAGTGGTAACGATCCCATTTCATTTCTGATTTTGTTTATTTTCATCCTCTCTATTTTTTTCTTTGTCAGCCTAGCTAGGGGTCCATCTATTTTATTGATTTTCTCGAAGAACCAAATTTTGGTTTATTGATCCTTTTATTGTTTTTGTTGTTGTTGTTCTCCAATTCATTTATTTCTGCTTTAATCTTTCTTATTTCTCTTTTTTCATATATTTTGGGGTTAGTTTGCTGTTCTTTCTCAAGTTTCTCCAGTTGGGCAGTTAAGTCCTCAACTTTTGTTCATTCTCCTTTTTTAATATAGGCATTTAGGACAATAAATTTCCCTCTCAGTGCTGCCTTTGCTGCATCCCATAAATTCTGATATGTGATATTCTCAGTTTCATTTATCTCAAGATATTTTCCTATTTCTCTAACAATTTCTTCTTTGACCCACTGGTTGTTTAATCCCCACATATTTATGAAAGTTCTGGTTCCTTGATGGTTATACATTTCCAGCTTCATTCCATTGTGATCAGAGAAAGTACTTTGGATAGTTTCAATCTTATTAAATTTATAAAACCCTGTTTTGTGCCCCAGCATATGATCTATCCTGGAGAACATTCCATGAGCACTAGAGAAGAACATATATCCTGGTGTTTTTGGGTGTAATAATCTATGTATGTCTGTCAGGTCCAATTTATTTATCATGTTGTTTAAGTTCTCTATTTCCTTGTTGATCCTCTGTCTGATTGTTCTATCTATAGAGGAGAGTGGTATATTAAAGTCTCCTCCTATTGTTGTTGAAATGTCTGTTACTCCCTTCAGTTTTGCTAATGTCTGTCTCATGTACTTTGGAGCTCCTTGATTGGAAGCATAAACATTTATGATTGCTTTTCTTCATGATGAATTGTCCCTTTTATTAATATATAGTGTCCTCCTTTGTCTCTTCTGATGTCTTTACATTTAAAGTCTATTTTATCTGATGTTAGTATAGCTACTTCTGCTTTCTTTTGGTTACACCTTCCATAGATCTTTTTCCATCCTTTCACCTTCAATCTATTTGTGTCCTTGGGTCTAAGATGTGTCTCTTGTAAACACATATAGATGGATCATATTGTTTTTAATTCATTCTGCCAATCTGTTTCTTTTAATTGGTGAGTTTAGTCCCTTAACATTCAAAATTATCACTGTAAAGGCAGTTCTTGAATCTACCATGTTATCTCTTAAGTTTTTATTTGTCAGATCTATATATTCTTTTCCTTCTCTCTTTTTAGCCTTTAAGTTATCCTTACTGATTCTTTGAATTCTCTGCCCTTCTCCACACCTCCCTTTCTTGTCTCTTTATTTCAACTGCCAGAACTTTAGAATTTCTCACAAGGCCAGTCTCTTGTTGACAAAATTCTCTCAGCTTTGTTTGTCTGAGAAGATTTTAATCTCTACTTCAGTTTTGAAGAATGACTTGGCTGGATAAAGAATTCTTTTTTCTTTTTTGTCTTTTTTTTCACTTAAAAAAATTTATTGATAAAACAATGTACAAGCATATACATTCTTAATATACAAACATTCCATGCATGGTGTACAATCAATGGCTCACAATGTCATCACATATTTGTGTATTCATCACTGTGATCATTTTTTAGAACATTTGCACCACTCCATCAAAAGAAATAAAAAGAAAAAAGAAAAAACTCATACATACCATACCCCTTACCCCTCACTCTCATTGACCACTAGTATTTCCATCTACCCAATATATATATTCTTTAATTTTAACATTTGTGGAAGCCTTTCTTATTCAGGATCTTAAATATATAATTGCACTGCCTTCTTGCTTCCATGGTGCCTGTTGAGTAGTCCGCACTCAGTCTTATTTATTTATTTATTTTTAACATGGGCAGGCACCGGGAATCGAACCCGGGTCCTCGGGCATGGCAGGCAAGCATTCTTACCTGCTGAGCCACCGTGGCCTGCCCAGTCTTATTTATTTTCCCTTGTGTGTAGTAGATGGCACTTCTTGTGCTGCTCTTAGGACTTCCTGCTTCTCTTCAACATTTGACAGATTGATTAATGTGTGTCTTGGAGTAAGCCTATTTGGATTCATTCTATTTGGGGCTCATTGGGATTCTCTGATTTGCATATTTATGTCTTTTATAAGAGTTGGGAAGTGTTTCCCCCATTATCTCTTCAGTTAACCTTCCTAGCTCTTTACTCTTCTTTTCTGCTCTGGGACACCAATGATTCTTATATTTGTGCTCTTCATGTTGTCTATCATTTCCTTGAAATCCTGTCCCATTTTTTCCCATCATTCTTGCCATTTGTTCTTTTGTGTATTTAAGTTCTATTGTGCTGTCGTCTAACCCACTTATTCTTTATTCCGTCTCTTCAAATCTGGTATTGTGTGTCTCTGGTTTATTTTTAATTTGGCCTACAGTATCTTTCATCTCTGTCAGAGCCACTATTTTTCTATTTATTCTTTCAAATTCTTCTTTATGCTCCTTTAGTGTCTTTTTATATCCTTTATGTCCTGATGAACATCCTTGATTAATTGTTCCAAATTCTGCGACCCCTCCAGTGTTTTCATTTGGTCATGTGGCCGGGCCGTATCTGCCTGAATCTTCATGTGTTTTGTGATTTTCTGTTGTGTTCAGGGCATTTGTTTATTTTGATGAAGTTATTTTGCAAGTTGAATTCCTGGACTCATCTAAGGTTTTGTATTTGCTTGGGTTTCTGTTAAAGGTCCCCTTTTGTACTGGTTTGTCAGTAATTACTCACCAAACCAAGTCCCCAGTGTCATGGAGGGGATACAGTCTACTTGAGGATTCCCAATAGATGTGGCTCTTGACCCACCTCTTCCCCTCAGCTTTGCCTCTCCCCAGCTGTAGCCACCTGCCGAGCAAGACGGCGTGGGGTGGGGCAACCACTGTCCATGCCCGATGGGACAGCTCTTCCCAGAAGGCTGAGAGGGGTCTCTCATTACCTCAGGGAACCAGCCTGCCATGCCCTGTGGGGAGGGGTACCAGTCTCCTCAGCTTTGGAGACTTACAGTCTGAGTGGGATCTCGGCTGTTTCACCACTCCAGACTGATGGTACAATATGTTTCCGGTCACTGAGGTACCCCCAACCGTTCTTCCCTGCAGTTCTTGGCTATTTACTAGCTGCCATAGAGGGCAAACTAAATTCCACACTCCCCTATGCTGCCATCTAGCCTCACTTCACTTAATAAACTTTTAATTGCCCTAAAATCAAATGATGTCCATAAATGTCCTGACTATCAGAACCCCAATTATTATTACTGGCATATTATGATTATAATTAAGCAAAAATCACAAAGAAAGTGATTTTTTGAGAATCCAGTGAAACATTGACATAACTTGTGGGACCTGGGAACAGATCTTGTTCTACTAAAGACAGAAATAAGTTTTATGTTGAGGACACAACTTGGCTTAAGTTCTGACATCAAATCTAGTCAATACAAACTCATTCTGGTGCATGGGCAGCTACCATTAGGTGGCATTTGAAAGAAAAATGCTTTAAAATTGGACATTTTGATAGCTGTTTCCTGAGGAAGCTGAACTCAAGACATTTAGGCCAGTGATGGATGCATGGCCGTTCACATCTTGTGAAGTTTCAATCATGTATTTTCAAATCATGTGACAAGTAAATTTGAGTGTGTATTTCTTTTCTTTGTTCATAAATATGTTTGCACCACAGATGCCACTCAACTCTGAGACGCCTGCATGCCTTACCTGTCATGTTCCACCCACGAGGCCCAGAGCAGCAGGCACTAGAGCCCAGTTTCATTGTCAGAGTCGGTGATGATTGTTGCAGAGAAAGCCTCCCCTACCTGTCCATGTTGTCACTTCCGATAGGGTGTCACTGACACTTTATTACTCCGCCTTTGATAAAACGCTCTCAACACAGCACTACCAATCTGCCTTTGTCAGACTTCATTTTGCCATTTACTTTTTTTTTTTGTATGTTGTATGGCAGCGTCACATTTTGTTATTTTCCCATGTGAGTACCCCACTATTGCACCATTTGTTGAATTTTTTGTTTGTTTTTTTGGGAAGTACATGGTCTGGGAATCGAACCCAGGTCTCCTGCATGCTAGGCGAGAATTCTACCACCGAACTACTCTTGCACTGTCGCTATTTTTCTTTTTAACTTTTTTCCCCTTCGTATATTATGCAACTAAATAGTATTTATTACACAGTAATAGAACATGCACATAAACTAAGAACAAGAGATAAAATCTGTCATAATCCTGGCCCCTAGAGATCACCACAGTTGGCTGGCATTTGGGGCTATGTCCTTCCATATCTTTGACCTGTGCATATGCACATATATCATTTTTTTCAAAAAAACCAAACCAGAATCATGATGTACCTATTACTTTTTTAACATGTTTTCTCACTTAAAAACTCAAACATTTCCTTATAGCTACCAACAAACGTACATCATTGCATTATCATTATATTGGACTGCTGCATGGCAGTCCATTGTTAAGGTGCAACCTAATTTATTTACTCTGTCTTCTACTGTTAGCTATATAGGTGGTTTTCAATAGTTTGCTATTGCAAGCGGCATTCTGCTGGACAATTTTGTTGATAAATCTCTGTGTTCCAGCAGGGATATTCCCTCAGGATCCTGGACCACAAAGGAGTTGCTAGATCTAAGGGAGTTGCATATTTTTAAAGCATTTAATGTGCACTGACAAATTGCCCTTAAGAAAAGTCATCGCAATATATCCTCCCACCAGCTCCATCTGCGTGTGCCCATTTTCCTATGATTCCTTGCCATTTCTTTTCAATTAGCAAAAATCCTAATAGGGCAGGAGCTAATTTTCATACCGGATAATTCAACTCTCTTCTTTATGTTACACGGACTCAATCTTGTGGCAATGACGTTTCCCATATATCTAGTCAAGGCACATGAATGGGGGAAAGAGAAAGAGAAGCCTTTGAACAATTATCTCAGTAATTCACCTGGGGATGAAGTTTTTAGCAGGGCAAAAAAAATAGATACGTCTTTAGATTGGCCAGATTCAACTCTCCAAATCCACTACCTGTGTCACCAACAATAATTTTTGATGTTTACTTCTTTGCTTTACTTTAAGTGTAATAATAATGGCTGTCATCTATCAATGCCTGCTCTGTCAGCAATTGGGCAATTAATTTAATCCTCATGACAAGGTAGGAATTATCCGCCATTCTACAGGTGAGGAAACTGAGGCCCAGAGAAGTTGCGTAATTTGTCTAACGTCACACAAGCTGTTCATGGGATAGAACCTCGATCAGGGCTCAGGTATCCCAGTATTCAAAGCCCTTACTATTACCACTGGGCAGCACGGCCCCTCTTTCGTGTAGAGATGGACCCTTGCTGCCCAGGAGCCCTCAAACCTGGTCAGTTATTCCAGATAAATTCTTGGGCTCCATTTATAATGGCTGTATTAATGCTTTTATTTCTTTCACTTCTTGGTTTCCCATCAGATGTCAGACATGCCACTGAAGAGCATCAAGTATATGGACCAGAAAATAATAAACTTGAGGAAAGACCTTTTACGAAGCCGGTGAGTGGACCCAGCACGAAATAGCTCCTAGAACACTGATGGTGACAAAAAAAGGGCGGTTCATGTGAGCCTTTTCCAATTCCCCCCAACCCTAAACGTGGAGGAGGAGACTTGCAGGGGGGGAATCTTGTAGGGAGCCTCAGGCTGGACCCCACTGCTGGGGTGCACTTTTCAGGGAGTACCTTACCAGACCCGCTTCCTCACTCTTGCTTATGCCAGCCACCTCCCAAGAATTCCCTTTTCTTTCCTTCCTGGACCTGAGTCCAACTCAAGAGAGTCGCCATGTATCCTAGAAAATCCTTCCTTTTTACTCCAGGCTCACAGCATACAGATGTAGTATCAAAGGCTGGCCCTGCCACCTTGCAGCTGGAGACACTGGAGGAGCCACTTCACCTCCCTGAGTTTGTGATCTGTAGAAGCAGAAGCATATGCATTGTAAGAAGGCCTGAGTGTGTTAATACACAGGCAGGGGGGTCCCTATTTGGCCTTGAAAACAGTTGCTGTTCATATTCGACCCCCGGCCCCCACCCTACCCTTATAGTTTCCCCATGATATTGCGAACAGCTCGAGGTCCAGAAATATATTTCCTTCATCTCTGTGTGGTGGGATGGGATGTTTTCTCCTCACCCCTTAACTCCTTTCTGGGGCCCAGAACATTCCAAGGCAGTTTGATAAATAAGTGGGGCTTTGGGCAACCCATCTCATGGCAGAGAAAAAGATGGAGACTCTATTAGCACAAGACACGTAAGGAATCTATTGAGAGGTGGCACGTCTGTCTGATGCATCTGCAATTCTGAGCCAGACCACAAGAAAGATTCCCTAAAACACTCCCCTCCTTCACCCCCATCAAACGAAAGCTTCCCACTTCCCATTGCCCGCTGGTGTCTCCACCCCTGCCCAACCCAGCAGCACAGCTTCACAGACTCACTGAGCCCAGGAGGAGGCTGGAAGGTGGAGGTGGGGAGAAGGAGTGGGCTTAGAGGGGCCAGGAAGGGAAAGGTTGAGAAAGAGCCCCAGAGGGAGATACTTCCCTACTGACTGCAAGGCATGTGTCCGTGGGATGCCCTCTGAGGTTCTCTGGATTTCCACTGCCCAGGAGGAGCATACCATGGGCCATAAATGTGATTTTAAATTGTTGAGTAGCTACATTTAAAAAAAAGTAGAAAGAAGCAGATAAAAGTAATTCTAATAGAATATGTAGTTTAAGCAAATACATAAAAATATTACCATTTAACATGTGATTAACATAGAACACTATGAATGAGATGTTTACATTTTATTTCTCATACAGAATGATGAGAAAAATCCGGGGTGTGTTGTATACATGGGATTTGAAATCCGGGGTACTTGGCACTTAGCACGCACTCTGATTTGCCCCAATCACAGTTCAGGGGCTCAATAGTCAGTGTCACGATAGCCCTGAGTGTGTGTCACTAGCTTGCAGGAACCAGTGAGACTCATTCTCACCTTGAGACGAGCTCACAGGTGGCTTGGGAACTCGGGTCTCAAAATCGAGGGCTGAGACCCCCAGACCCGGCATCCCTCGGGCCCCCACAGTGTTCCAGCTCAAGTCGAGAGGGCCTTGGAGGCTGATGCCTGGGAGCCCTGGAGCCCCAGAGACCGGTGAGAGGTGGGGTCGGGCAGCAAGCGTGGCAGGCTGCAAAGAAGAAAGATGGCATAGCTGAGGATGTGCCTCCTGACAGGGATTCGCCCCCTCCCCCTGCCCCGCAGTAGGATCTGGAGGCTGTTCCAGTCTTGAGAGGGAGCCGTGCATCAGGGAACAGGGCTGGCAGTGACGTTCAAAGTGCGTCCTCATCTCCATGGCACCGAGCCATCAGAACAGCCATAAGAACGGGCCCTGGCCACGCCCATCCATTTGGCCCCTTTCCGTTCTTAACCAGCTGCAAGTTTTCAGCTGCTTCTAACCCAGAGTCAACTGCAAGTACAAAGTGGGAGCTGTAGAGCCTGGGAAATGAGTGCTTCCGTAGTTGGCTGTGCAGTGTGGGAAATCAAAAGCCTTGATCTATGCGAGTCCCAGATACCCAGACTCAATCCGCCCCAAAGGCAGAGACCAGGCCGCGGCGTGTTAGCGCCAGCTTGTAGTCACTAAAGATTCAGAAACTTGCGAGCCAATTATTAAGCACAGCCATTGTTAAAAATGAAATTATATAACATGCAATTAAATAAACCGCATTAAAAACAAAGGTAATAAAAATGTAAAGGTGGGTGCACGGGTGGTTCAGTGGTAGAATGCTCGCCTTCCATTTGGGAGACCTGGGTTCGATTCCCAGACCATGCACCTAAAAAACAAAAAACAAACAAAAGAAAGGTAATATATATGCAAAACCCATCACTTCCTAATTCTATGTATTTTGCTATTATTGTCTATGCTTTTGATGTTGTTTATATTTATAATATCTGCATGGTGGAAATGCTATATAACTGAGTGTTAATGCATATCTCTTCCTGTGGTGGTTTGGGGCTGTCTGTACTCCACATAAACATGTTCTTAAACTTAATCCGTTCCTGTGGGTGTGAGCCTATTATAAATAGGACTCTTTTTTTTATTAATCTTTGAATTTTTTTCAAACATAACAAACAAACACAAACATTCTTAACATATGATCATTCCATTCTACTTACATAATCAGTAATTTGCAATATCATCACATAGCTGTGTATTCATCATCATGATCATTTCTTAGAACATTTGCATCAATTCAGAAAAAGAAATATGAAAACAGAAAAAATTTCATACATACCATACCCCTTACCCCTCCCTTTCATTGATCACTAGCATTTCAATCTACTAAATTTATTGTAACTTTTGTTCCCCCTATTATTTATTTTTAATCCATATGTTTTATTCATCTGTCCATAAAGTAGATAAAAGGAGCATCAGACACATGATTTTCACAATCACACAGTCGCATTGCAAAAGCTATATCATTATATAACCATCTTGAAGAAACATGGCTACTGGAACACAGCTCTACAGTTTCAGGCAGTTCCCTCCAGCTTCTCTGTTATGCCTTAACTAAAAAGGTGATATCTATTTAATGTGTAAGAATAACCTCCAGGATAACCTCTTGACTCTGTTTGGAATCCCTCAGCGATTGACATTTATTTTGTTTCACTTCTCTCTTCCCCCTTTTGGTCGAGAACGTTTTCTCAATCCCTTGATGCTGAGTCCCAGCTCATTCTAGGGTTCTGTCACATGTTGCCAGGAAGGTCCACACCCCTGGGAGTCATGTCCCACATAGAGAGGGGGAGAGCAGTGAGTTTGCTTGTCATGTTGGCTGAGAGAGAGGCCTGAGCAACAAAAGAGGTTCTCTTGGGGGTAAGTCTTAGGCCTAATTTAAGTAGGCTTAGCCTGTCCTTTGCGGGGTTAAGTTTCATATGAACAAACCCCAAGATTGGGAGCTCAGCCTATTGCTTTGGTTGTCCCCACTGCTTGTGAGAATATCAAGAATTTTCCCCCTTTCTCACCATTCCCCCAAGGGGACTTTGCAAATACTTTTTTATTCACTGTTCAAATCGCTCTGGGATTTACCAGGGCATCCCTCTGGACAAACCTACAAAATCTCAGGCCCTACTCAAGGTTCCATGTACTTATGGTGCTCAATTAAGCTATCTACATAAGTTATATTAGGAACTGCACTAGTCAAAATATAAATTTTGTACCAAATAAAATTTTTTTTTGCTTTAGTCTCACACGTAAGTTAAAATTTTAAAATATTAGTTACCATCTATTTTCGACACCCTGCAGTATTGACATTCCTTTGTTCTTCCTCATGCCAAAACAATAAATAAGACTTTTTGATGAGGATACTTCATGTAAATTGTGGCCCAGTCAATCAGCAGTGTCTTAATCCCGTGACTGAAGTCCTTTGTGAATGGAATGAAACTCAGACATAGAGAGAGAAAGCCCCAGAGCGAGCAGTCAGAAGTTGGACATCAATGGAACCCAGTAGGGAAAGGAGAGGCCGCCCCGTGCACAGCCTTGTGGCAGTGAAGCCCAGGACCCAGGGTCACCGGCAGCCAGCCCCAGAACGCCAGTCTTTGGGAAGAAAGCATCTTCTTGATGATGCTTTGGTTTGGACTTTCTCTTAGCCTCAAAACCAAGAGCAAATAAATTCCCATTGCATGGTATATACTTGAGCATCCAAGGAAACTAAAACACTTCCCAACTCTGTGTTCTCTGACATCACATTGGTAGTTTGGAATCAGCCATGGTGGGAATATTTTTACCTCATGGAAATCGGCAAACGCTACAAATCAGGGCTTCCAAGCCTTAGTTTTCCCCCAAGAGCCGGTTGTTAAACATTCACCAGCATGTCACTGGGAACAAATTCTAAGAATGACCAAGGCTGAGCTCATCCCACTGACCTGGTAGAGTAAAGGCGCCTCATTAAAAGGTGGTAAAGAGCCTCCACTTTGCTGTCATTCCTGCACCTACCTCTCCTGCCACACCCTTTTACTGTGGTTCTGAAGCAAGCCGTGATTTAGCATCGTCAGATGGGTTTAGCCTGTCCAACAGCTGGAGATGAAGGAGAATGTGAGAAAGACCAGACAGAAAAGCCACAAGCAAGAACACGAGAGAAAACAATAAAATGTTTCCTCTGGCCACACTCCTGGATCCCATGAACATTTTACAGGATCAGCACTTCCCCTTCCGACGGAAATACACTGTCTCCGGAAGTCACCGCCCCAAGAGGTGCAAGCCCTGTGGCCCCACCCCCCAGTATTAAATGAGGCAAATTATTAGCCAAGAGGATATCATCTTTTTCACTCCTTGTTTTCAAACCTCTTTCACCTCCTAGGAGAGTCTAGCCCACCTCGAGCCACGCATGTTGACTGTCTCCTAGATTGTTATTTAATCCTTCAGCACTCTCATAATTTAATTGGAACATTCCTGCTTTCATGGCCAATTTAACATGATGCTGAAAATAATAAAAATCTAGCTGCTTTCCTCCTTGCCTGTTCTACTAGGTCCATTGAGGCATGAAGCAACATGCCACACGCTCATTTGCCTAATTTCTCCTAGTAGAAGCTGACGCTCAAGAAGTGTCTGCATGTGCCCAGTTCTTGGTGGACTCTAGAAGCCAATGACATATTTCCTTCCAAGGCTGATGGTGCTTTTTATTGTGAATGTTTTAAGGAAAGCAAATATTTCTGCAATAAAACAACTGAAAGATTGAACCTGAAACCGTGATTTATCCATGGCAATGTTCAGTTAGGTACAGGCAATTGCAAATAAGCAGTGACAAATGACCCCCCAGCAGACCCCAGCAGGTTATAGATTATGCATGTGTTTACAAGTTCTGGAGGCTTTGCTTTCCAGCTGCATTTGGTAGGCAGCTGAATTGAGGTGATGAGAAATAACAAAAGTGGAATCTTAGCAAACGAAGAAGCTGTTTTCTTTGAATTGGATTAGACACTTCTTGGTGTCTCCATAGCCCTCTGTGCTCATTCTTTGTTTCCATCAAATATTTACTGACTACCAGGTATCGCCAAGTGTATGCCAGGTATCACTGGTTGCATATATTGGAGACACAGAAGTGAACAAAACAGACAAGGCTCCTATCCTCAGTGAATAAGAGATGATGATTATATGGGTTAAAGACAACAAACAAGTTAGCAAGTAAATAAATAGGATTTGGGAGAAGTTGGGGATATGCCATGGGAATAGAAAATGGGTATGTATAGAGCATGGCAATGGGCAGGAAGCTGCTATTTTAACTGGAGTGGTTGGGGAAGGCTGGCTCTGTAAGGGGTACAACTTACCGTTCATAGGAAGACATAGTGGGGTGGTTCAGAGGACAGTGGGTGAATGGGAGCCAAAGTAGGAAGAAGCTGGAAATGCTGGAGGAACAGAAAAAGAGACCCATGTGGCTGGAGTGGAGTGAGAGAGGATGAGAGACATGAGATGAAACTGGAGAAGTGGCTGAGGGCCAAGCCATACAGTCTTTAGGCCATGGTGAAAAGTTTGAGTTTTAGTTGAGATGCATTGAGAAGCCATTGGAGGGTCCTGGACAAGAGAAGGATGCAATCTGTGTTTTAAAAGAACATCCCATTGGTTGCATGGAAACCAACTGGAACACTGCAGTGAGAAATGACAATGGCTGGGGTCAGGGAAATAGTGAATTGGAGAGAAGTGCTTGGAGTCAGGATTTATTTGGACTGGCTAATGGATTGGAGGTGGATGCTGAGGGTAAGGGCATCACTGATGGGCGACAATGGCCCATTCCATCTCTGCCTAGCTCACTGGGGTGTAAAATAGATCACTGCGTGGCCTGTGTCATGCCCATTTTCATGATCTCAAGTGAGTAGATGTTTTTTGGTGGGAGGAATTAATTCTCTTGTCCATCCCTAGAACTTAGCAGTTAAAACTAAGGGGAAGGCTTATATATTAACTAAATGAGGGAACAAAGTAAGAGATATAGCTTAGATGTTGATAATTTAGGGATAAATGAGCAGGTGGGATAGCTGGTTCTTTGCTATAAGCCTCTTAGGTGAGCTGCTGGTCTCTCTCTCTTTCATTGCTACTCAATCAGGAATGTCCACTATGACTTATTGGTGACTACTCTGTGGCTAGAAGGAGGAGGTATGAATGCTGACCTATGACAGAGTCAACCTGCCTATAAATCGCCAGGGTCTAGCTCAGTGTTTGGCACAGTGTAGTTTCTCAATAAATATTTGCTGAAGCTTATATATGCATGACATCTTAAAATCATGCCTGAGGATGCAGGATCGGTCTTGTTGATCCATTTCTCAGATGAAGAAACAGACCAGAGAAGTATGGAGATTTACTTGAAGACATTGTATCAGTTAGCTACTGCTGCATAATTAACCACCCTAAAACTCAGGGGCTTGAAACAATAAGCATTTATTATTGTGTATGAATGGTTCAGCCGGCAGGTTCTCTGACCTCAGCTGGGCTCCCTTATGCACCTGTAATCAGCCAAGGGTTGGGTAGGTGGCTCTGCCAATCTTGACTGTGTCACATATTTGCAGGTCAACTGGCCCCCCAAAGGTCTAGGATGGCCTTGACCAAACTAGAATGGTCTCTCATTCGTAAGCAAGTTAGCCAGGCTTCTCTGCTCTCAGGTGGTGGGGTTCTGCGTAAGAAAGGAAGGGTTTCAGATCTCTTGAGCATCGGGCTAGGAACTAGCAAAACATCACATGCACCATGGTCTGTGGCTAAAGCAAGTGACAAAGCCAGAGCATATGAAAGGTGGGATGGTAGACTCCATCCCTTAATGGGAAGAACCGCAAAGTCACATTGCCAAAGTGGTGAAGATTTGGAGACTATTCTTCAATCTGCTGACACATAAGGAATATCAGAAGATAAACTTTATGTGGCCTCTCTCTCAGCCAACTCTGTAGATAAACTCATTACCTTTCCCCACCCCAACGTGGGATATGACTCCCAGAGGTGTAAATCTTCTTAGCAACGTGGGACATATCTCCCAGGGATAAGCTGGGACCCGACATCATGGGATTGAGAAAGCCTTCTTGATCAAATAGGGGAAGAGAGAAATGAGATGAAATAAAGTTTCAGTGGCTGGGAGATTTCAAACAGAGTTGAGAGGTTATCCTGGAGGTTGTTCCTACATGTTATATAGATATCCCTTTTCAGTGGATTAGAATAGCTAGAAGGAAATACGTGCAACAGTTGAACTGTATTCCAGTAGCCTTGATTCTTGAAGATGACTGTAAAACTACATAGCTTTTACAATATAATATGTGATTGTAAAAACCTTATGGCTGACACTCCATATAACAAGTATATGGACAGATAAGTTTAAAAATGAGGAAAAAATGAATAAGTAAAAAATGGGATGTTTGGAGTGTCCTTTATTTTATTTTTAGAGTAATGGAAATGTTCTAAAATTGATTGTGGTGATGAGTGCACAACTATTTGATGATATTATTAGCCATTGATTGTATACCTTGGATGGATTATATGGTATGTGAATATATCTCAATAAAATTGCATTTTTTAAAAAACTAAGGGAAAATAAACAACAGAAACATGTCATGGGAAGGTTGAACTTTGATTTTTGCCATGCTAAAGGATCTGCAAAAACTGTGGATTATAACTAACAGTAATATTTCAATTTTTTTTCATCAATGATAATAAATTTACTACACCAATACTGTGGACCAACAATAGTGGGGGAAAGGGGTATAGGAGGATTTGAGTTTCACTTTTTATTCTTATTTCTGTATTGTAGTAATGAAAATGTTCTAAAATATATCATGGGGATGTATGCACAACTATGTGATGATACTATGAGCCAATGATTATATACTTTGGATGGTTTTTGTGGCATATGAATATATCACAATAAAATTGGGGGAAATTTTAAATAAAAAAGGGTAATCTATATAAGCCAAAGTTTCTAAAATGGAAAAAACTCAAGAATTAAGCAGGTAGAAGTGGGAGTAGAAGCTTCAAGGCCAAGGGAGAAGCCATAGGGTCCTTGGCAAGCTGTGTGGAGACCAAAAGTATAAGAGAGCAATTGCTACGAGTGAGCAGATGCTATAAAAAGAGGCGAGGTACAGAAGAAGCCAGATGGAATGCTAGTGGAGAATGGAGCAGACACCACAGAGAAAGTCCCAGAGTAATGCCAGTGCTCAACCTGGACATTCATTCTCCTGTCACTAGAGTACCATCGAAAGAAAATGGCCAGTTCCTTTCTCTGTGAGATTCCTGCTCTTGAATTCCCATGAGATTTTTCACATCCCTAATCGTGCCCATGTGTACTCCTACATTAAACCTCTTCCTGAGTAGGTGAGCTCACCAACCAAGGAGTCTGACTAAAAATATTTGTTAGTTCAAAAGAGTGCAGAAAAATCAAGAGGAAATAGGGTACTTAATGGTATCCAATAAGGATGAGATAAGGTTTGTGTTTAGGCTAGTAGTAGATGAAGTGACCCCAAAAAGTGTTTCTGATACCAGAAAGGATAAACCTAACAAGTGATAAACCTAACAGTTGGACCTAGGAGACAGGTATGTGGCACATGTACTCCTACTCCTTCTGTGCCCATGGCAGACATTACTAATGGATCACAGAACTCTTTCCATCTGAGCCCAGACTGGGTCTCAAAAATCCTCTCAATCCAGCATTCCAGGCAGAGTTGCTAAGTGAGATGAAATGTATTTGTCATCTCTAAATTAGAAGATTCAAAAGGAGACTTTGTCATCCATAATGAGATGCCAATTATTCAAATTAAGGGTTTGAGTGGAAGAGAACAGCAGGAGGAACAGACGTACCTGCATCTCTTTATGAATGAGGCTGATTTTTTTTTTTTTGGCTTTTAAAAGAGGGAATTTATTAAGTTGCAAATTTACAGTTCTAAAGCCATGAAAATGTCCAAATTAAAGCAAGAATATAGAAATGTCCAATCTAATGCATCCAGGGAAAGATACCTTGGTTCAAGAAGGCTGATGACGTTCAGGGTTTCTCTCTCAACTGGAAAGACACGTGGCGAACATGGCGACACCTGCTAGCTTTCTCTCCAGGCTTCTTATTTTATGAAGCTTCCCTGGAGGTGTTTTCCTTCTTCACCTCCAAAGGTCTCTGGCTGTGTGGGTTCTCCTGGTTCTCGTGACTCTGAAAGTTTTTCAAAATGTTTCCTCTTTTAAAAGATTCCAGTAAACTAATCAAGACCCTGGAATGGGTGGAGTCACATCTCCCTCTAATCAAAGGTTAATAGTCACAATTGGGTATGCCGTATCTCTGGGGAGATAATCTAATCAAGTTTCCAACCTACAGTGCTGAATAGGGATTAAAGGAAACGGCTGCCTCCACAAAATGGATCAGGATTAAAAACATGGCTTTTCTAGGGCACATAATCCTTTCAAACCAGCACATTCCACCCTCTGGGCCCTAAAAAGAACATGGTTTTCCCATATACAAAATACATTCACTCCATCACAATATCTCAAAAGACTTAAACCATTTCTTTAATAATGCTAATACAATACAAGATTAAAACCAGTATAAATTCTCATCAAAATCTGTTACAGGCATGGTCTATGCTAAGGCAAAATTCTCCTCCGGCTCTGAACCTGTAAAACTCAGAACAAGTTATTTGCTGCCAACATACAAAGGAGGGACAGTCATAGGATAAATACCTCCATTTCCATAGGGAGAAACTGGAAGGAACACAAGGGTCACTGGACCAAGCAGTTTCGAAAACTTGCAGGGCGAAGTTCATTAGACCTCACCCAGATCTCCTTGTGAATGAGGCTGATTTTTCATTAGTAAACATAAATACTAGTTGGCAAATGATCGTTAGCCTCAGACTTTTCCTTACAACTCTCAATAGCTTCTGCATTTCATCATTCATCCCCCAGGATGCCCACATCCATGGCCTAAAGCCCAGAACTTGTTCATCTAGGACTCCAACCCTGACTCTTCCCACTGGCGCCTCCCCCAGATCCGAGAACTTGCCGCAATTCTCAGAATTGTTTCAGATCATGGCTTTACAAGCTGTGCAATGTCTTGGATGCAGGTAAAGTTAAGACTTCCAAAATTGCACCTTGTAAATCATTCAAAGAAAGCCTTAGCCTCCCCATATTGCATCACCCCCATGCCCCATAGCCACCAGATGGACAGTAATGAGGCTCTGGAATGTTCCATAAGGGCAAATGCTTGGCCTGTGTCCTTAGCCCAAGACTGATAAACACAGCTGCACTCCCAAAGGGTAGGTCACTGCTGTGAGGCTGGAGGAACCTGGCTCAGTTTAATTGCATTTTTATCATCTTGGATGTGACCTAGAGGCCCTATCCATTTTTTTTTTCTCTGTTTCTGGCATCTTCATGTGCCTTTGACACCTCTAGTTAACCATAGTTTTAGGGCAGGTTTTCTTCTCTGTTTTTCTTGCATCGCTCCTCACTGAGGGCAAATATCTTCTTTTTTTTTGGATTCATTTCCTTGTGGTTGTGGCTGCCTCAGAGGATCCCACATATAAAAGTTTAAAGGATCATGTTTTCAAATGGAAGCATCAAAATATCTTGAACCCTTGAACTTTTTTTGTTGCATAAGGATTTGATTAAACTTTGTTTTCTTAGAACTTTTTCCCAGCCAACAGGCAGTGTGCTCATATTTGTAGCCAAGGCTGGAGGACTCATATAACATGGTTGAAAATACACTGGCTTTGGCTTCTAGTCCACCAGCCATGTGGAGTCAAATCCCAACTCTACCAGCTTTTAGCTGGGTGGCTGTGAACAAGTCAGTTCACTTCTCTAGACTCGAGCCTCTTTGACTATGATACATGACATAGGGATGAAAAGATGTATTTCACATTCCTGTTGGGATTTATGAGAACATATATGGGTAAGAAATGCAGGGGTAGCTGAATCAAAGGTAGCCATTGTTGTTTTTAAGCAGGTTGTCCCTAGAATATCTGAAAATATTCATGGGCAGCTCATTGGCGAAATGAAGAGCTGGAGCTCTGGAGAATAAAACAAATAGGCCTGTGTCCCGGCTGCATGACTTGGGTTGGTCAATGCACCTCTCAGAACCTCAGTGTCTCATCTATAGGATGAGGTGAATGCCTTCTTTCAGGGATGTTTAGTGAGGGTAAAATGAGACCATGTACATTAAGGTCCCTGTTCCCCTTCAGTTGCCCTCTCTTCACTCCCTGCAGTGCTCCAGAGCCCAGGAGTCCCACCCATCTCTGATCGGCCAGATGACCTCAGTCTGGCATCCTCTACTCTGCAGGCCTCAGTGATGCTGGACTGTACAATCACATGGTCCCCACCACAGAGGACGAAGAATGGGTTCTCACTCTGTCTTGCACAGAAAATATATTCTTCTCTCTCACGTGCAAACAATGAGATGACTCAGTCCCTGCACGGCCCTACAAACTCTTAGGTAAACTAGTCATTAGGCAAATTTATCCTGTTGGTTGGTTTAACTGTCTAGTAGTGCTGGGATTTTGGGGGGATAAGGCCCATTATCCAAAACAGTAGCCCCAAACTATGTGTAACTTCCCTGAGCTGGGGGGGGGGGCAGAGATAACCAGGCCAGAGTCAGTCAATTTGCATACCTTCATACCAGTGAGGATGAGCTATGGTAAAATACCAATAATGAAGAACAGTTATTACTCTTCCATCATTTTTAATATCATTATAATAGCAGACCTCGGTTCCACCAAGTCACGAGCAAAGGGGGATGATTCGAGGCGAGTTCTGAACTTTAGCTCCATAAAAAAACACAGGTCACCTTGTCCAGAGTTTCCAAGTGAGAGTCAAGAAGGATACCCATTGTACAAGATGCACTGTGAAGGAAAGTGATTTGTAGTCACATAAGTTTGGGAAATGCTGTGAACTCATCCCCTCTCAAAGATTCCCAGGGCATGGAAGTAGTTTTTAATATATATTTTTTTATTGAGAAAACAAAACAACATACAAACACAAACATTCTTAACATATGAGCATTCCATTCTTGGTATACAATCAATGACTCACAGTATCATCACATAGTTGTGTAGTCATCACCATGATCGTTTCTTAGAACATTTGCATCACTCCAGAGACACAAATAAAAAGAAAAAAGAAAAAACTCATACATACATACCTCTTATCCCTCCCTCTCATTGACCACTAGTATTTCCATCTACCTAATATATTTTAACCTTTGTTCCCCTAATTTGTTTTTTCTATACCCCTTACCACTCCCTTTCATTGATCACTAGTTTTTCAATCTACTCAATTTATTTTAACATTTGTTTCCCCCATTATTTATTTATTTTTAATCCGTATTTTTTATTCATCTGTCCATACCGTAGATAAAATAACCATCAGACACAAGGTTTTCACAATCACACAGTCACATTGTGAAAGCTATATCATTATACAATCATCTTCAAGAAACATGGCTACTGGAACACAGCTCTACAGTTTCAGGCACTTCCCTCTAGTGTCTCTAATACACCTTAAACTAAAAAGGTACTATCTGTTTAATGCGTGAGAATAACCTCCAGGATAACCTCTTGACCCTGTTTGGGATTTCTCAGCCATTGACACTTTATTTTGTCTCATTTCTCTCTTCCCCCTTTCGGTTGAGAAGGTTTTCTCAATCCCTTGGTGCTGAGTCCCAGCTCATTCTAGGATTTCTGTCCCACGTTGCCAGGAAGGTCCACACCCCTGGGAGTCACGTCCCACATAGACAGGGGGAGGGTGGTAAGTCTGCTTGTCGTGTTGGCTGAGAGAGATAGGCCGCATCTGAGAACAGAAGAGGTTCTCTTGGGGGTGACTCTTAGGTCTTAGGCCTAATTTTAAGTAGTCTTAGCCTATTCTTTGTGGGGTTAAGTTTCATGTGAACAGACCCCAAGATTGAGGGCTCAGCCTATTGATTTGATTGTCCCCATTGCTTGCGAGAATATCAGGAATTCTCCAAATGGGGAAGTTGAATTTTACTCCTTTCTCACCATTCCCCAAGGGAACTTTGCAAATACTTTTTTATTCACTGTTCAGATCACCCTGGGATTTATCAGGGCATCATTCTGGACAAACCTACAAAATTTCATGCCCTAATCAAGGTTGCATGTACGTATGGTGTTCAATTAAGCTGTCCGCATAAGTTACAATAAGAAATGCACTAGTCAAAATACAAATTTTGTACCAAATAAACATTTTTTGCTTTAGTCTCACACAGAAGTTGAAGTTTTAAAATATGAATGACCATCTATTTTCAACACCCTGCAATACTGACATTCCTTTATTCTTCCTCATGCAAAAACATATTTTAATTTTTACATTTAGTCACTATCATTGTACGCTCTAGGCATTCCTAGATTATACCATCTCAGTCTTTATCATCTGTCTTTCTTTCTGTTGTCATATATGCCCCCAGCCCTCCTCCCTCTATCCTTCTCACATTCAGCTTCATTCATTGTACTTACGTTTTTGTGCTCCAATCAAGTATTATTGTGCTATCCATTTCTGAATTTTTACATCAGTCCTGTTGCACAATCTGTATCCCTTCAGCTCCAGTTACTCAATGTCTACCCTATTTATATACCCTATTTATATATATCCTGATGACCTCTGTTCTTAACTGAAATTCTCCAAGTTCATTCATTAATGTTAGTTCATATCAGTGAGACCATACAGTATTAGTCCTTTTGTTTCTGGCTAATCTCACTCAGCATAACGCCCTCAACGTCCATCCACGTGCACAGAGTATTTTAAAGCTCTATGTAGAGACCCGTAGTAAAGAAGCCCATTTAAATGCATGCAACCCAGCATTTCCTAATTATTGAACCATGGTCTTCCATTTCTGGCCATATGGACACTCGAATGACCCTCCTAAGAGAGGGGCGAAAGACTAAATGAAAATCTGGTTATAAAATCAATTAATATTTTATATGTGCTTTAGGACAGATTCCGAGGAAACAGATTTTTGAGATTTGCAAACAAGTGGCTTGTTGGGGAGTCAGGATCAATACTTATAAGGGAGTAGGAATGCAGGGTGGTGCCGAGGAAGAAGCTAAACTGTGATGCAACTGCAGAGAGGGAGGCTAAGATTCTCCTTCAAAGATGTCCCACATTGAGGCAAAACTGCCACACTTTATTCCAGTATAATTCCTAGGACTTAGCTGTGAGCTCTGAGCAGGCCAAGAGTCTCCATAAGTGTGAGAACGGGGGCTTCTGTGTGGAAGGGGAATGTGGATGAAGCACCACAATTTCCAGTTCCATCCAGTCTTTTCCCTCTGGAATCTATTTGCTTTGTGTCCTAAGTTCACCCCATCTGGAAACAGATCCTCCAGGATTCAGGATTCTTTTCCTGGAAAAACTTAAAAGACAGTGGTTAGGGGAGAAGCTGTTATCCCCGATGCTGTAACGAGACTGAACCACCAATGATGCTCCTCATCTCCCTTCACTACTCCCTACTGTGGAGTCCTCACCGGCAGGGAGCTCTTCTGTGGGGCTGTGTCACTCTCCTGGTCACCATGTCTTTCTCAAGCCACAGCTGCTCTTCTCGTCCATCTGTGGTCAACATTGGACAGGAGAAGACAGACGTCCCCCAGGGGGTCCCTGACGCAAAACATGTTCTCCTTTGCCCTTGTCAACCAAGACATCTCTACCTCCTTCTGATGGCCTGGATCCATTATCCCTGCCAAGATGGCGATTCCTTTCCTTGCTTACTGGTCACTAGGCACAAGGAGGCTAGAGTGACAGGTGGAAGCCATAGAATAAAGTGTAATAATAAGACTCTTGTCATGGCCCCCTGAGAAACATCCCCCGTTTGGAAGCCAGGACCTCTAAGTTCTCAGAGCCTAGAATTGCAGTGAAGCACAAATTCCCCCAAGTGGGTCTCTGGGAGTGATGTTAAGATACTGTTAGTTCCACCACGTGGATACGATGCCCATGTATTCTAACCTATTGGCAATGCGGTGCCATACATGGGTCAGTGGTTTAGGATATGGGACACGGAGGATGGCAACTCATCCTCGCATGGTATTACCTCCAACCTGGCAATTCAGGGCACCTTCAAAAAGCTGTCCCTCGACTCTATTAGGCCAGCAGCTCCTGTGAGATGTAGTGTATGAAAGGACTGTGTCTGCTGTCAAACTGGCCCTTTGGTGTGTAATTGATGTTATTTAGGGTCCTATCAGTGGGTTAAACATTCTATAAGCCCTCTATAAGCTGACCAAGGCCCTGCGGGCAAGTGAGATAATCCCCAAACTGGAACATGGATCACTTATGGTCAGGATGAGTTTTTGTCCCTTCCAGGGTGAAAGGTATCAACTTTCCACCAGGTGTGTACATGCTTTCCTTGAAATGGTGCCTTTTGCCTATACATTTAGGTTGACCAGTGAGGCCTCGGTGGTGGGAGCCCAAGGCACTGGACCTATCCAGAGCCTCCCTCCATGACGTCATGGCCACACAGTCCATGTGTTCAATTATGTCACTTCTGGGATAGCCAGAGGCAGAGTCTGGGTGTCATCTAGTGATCAGGTCATCATCTGACCAAGTCATTCTCTCTGCTTAGCCTGTTCTGTGCCTCTCCCATGGTGCAGGCTGTGTGACAGCCTTTAGCAAGTGCTACAAAGATCTTCACCCTTCGTGTACACCCCATATGTCCATCCACATATTCCTTTCCCTCTTTGTCCCTAATCTTCTCATATTTCTCCCTTCAGGCTCTTGGCCAAGTCATCAAACAACTTACTACTCCCCATGATTGCCATCTACGTTCTTACCTCTGACCACCTTTCTATCCACGGAAAGTCATTCCCTTTGGGAGGAGTTCCCCCTCATTGCTCTCTTTAAAGACCACCCCTGAAGAAACCTGTAGTGCAGCAGCAGGCAAGTTTTTTGGCTTGTCCCATATACTCATCCAATCTATATGTGAACCAAGTTCAAACTTTTTCCTCCCCCATCAAGTGGTAGCAGTAGATCTGAACTGAGGGGAAAATCCCTGCACGTGTGTCAGTGTTGATTGACGCAGGCATCTGAGCCACCTCCTCATGCACCTTGCTTCTTGAAGCCTTCTGACCCTGACCCAGTCCGTGACTGATTCTGGATGCACCGGTTCCATCTCACTTACAACTGGCATCGTGACTATTTCATATGAGAATGTTTCCTTATTTTCTATTATCTAACTTTGTACTCTCCTGGCTCGTGTTGGTACCTAATGGCGGGTCTTGTGGCTCATTTGGGGTATACTCCCTTTTCTCACTTGTCAGGCCCAGACCTTCCTGGACTGGCTTATGCTTTCATTTAGCCTCGTTATTGATTTGGCGGCCAGAGTGGAGGTAGACATAAATGCTAAATGTGAGAATGAGTTACCTGGCATTAATTTCAAAGCAAGGGGATGTACTCTCTTTTAACAGGAGGGAGTGTCGTGAAGTCCAGATATCTGGGGGGAGCCTGGAGAGTCAAGATGTTTTAGTGTACTCATCCACATGCCTCCATCCCAAGACTGAGGGTCCCACTTCTTCCCCATCAGGGCCCTGACCTTGATGCAGCCGATTGGCTCGTGTTAGGCGCTCCGACATCTCTGGAACTCTATCTGTCCTCTGGCTGCAACTGATGAAGGTCTCATTATCTGCTGACACAGAGGTTCTCTGGCTTTCTGCTTTACCTTAAGTTGTTGATTAATCACCCTCAGTCTTTCATTGCCTTTTCCAGTGCTCAGATAGCCTCTCAGCAACAGGCACCCAAGTCCTTAGTCTTTGTAATTACCAGTTTCCCCAAGCCTCTCAAAAGCTTGAGATATTGCACTGGCCGGTGCGCTCATCCCCACAGGTATCCCATCCCATTTACCACTGCTGAAATGTTTAGCAATTGCTCTGCTACAGCAGGCCAGGGAATATCAGGACTCCACCCACCAGAGTGATGGGATCAGTGATGTGCTGGTAAATGTTTAAAATTTTAAACACTTAAAAGTGGCTCTACATATGTAGTATTTGTTAATTTCTATAGCATAAATATTCCCACTAAGACCAATTTCAAGCTACCAGCAAGGCCACACTAAACATGGAGTTGGGAGGGAATTTGCACAGCTCTAGCAAGCTGGTGCAAGCTGGCAGCAGCACACAACAGGATGGGGTGTTTGTTGTCAGTTGGGTGGTAGCTAATCCAGCTCCCAAATCCCATCTTAGACTCACTTCCCAGGACCACTTCTGCACCAGCTGTTGTCAGTCAGCTTCCCTGGGAATCACACACTGAGAGGAGATTAGCATGCAGGTTGTTCGCTGGGTAGGTTGTTTGTGCACACTCTTGGGGACAACACCTGTAAGTGAGTAAGGGAAGCAGAACTGGGCAGAGGGAGAAGGTGAACTGAAAAACATTCCCAACATATACTTGAGATGATTCCACAGGGGACTCTGGAGCTGGGATGGCCCTTCACGGATGTCCCAAATTGAGGCAGGAGACCTGGGCCTTTGTACCTTTGCAGGAACCAGTCATTGGATGCAGGATTTCCCCAAGGAGGGGCATAAGCTACAATGAGACAGCTCCCTTCATTTCACGGCAATTCATGGGGAAGAACTCATCTGTGAGTCTTCAGCATGCAACATTCCCAGCATCAGGGAAACTGAAGGCCCCCATCTGGAAGGGGTTAAGACAGAGTTAAGCATCCACTGGAATATATTTCAAGAAATAACCTTGAAGATGACATGATCCTAAATAGAGAAAATGCTGAAAAATCCACAACAAAGGTGTTAGAGATAATAAATCAATTCAGCAAAGTGACATGGGGTACAAGATCAACACACGAAAATCAGTACTTTCTATACACAAGTAATGAACAATCACAAGAAGAAATCAAGAAAAAAAATTCCATTGAGAATAGCAACTAAAAGAATCAAAAATCTAGGAATAAATCTAAGGATATAAAGAACTTGTACACCAAAAATGAAAAAACATTGCTAAAAGAAATTAAAGAAGACCTAAATAAATGAAAGGACATTCTGTGTTCATAGATTGGAAGACTAAATATTGTTAAGATGTCAATTCTACCCAAAACAATTTACAGATTCAGTGTAATCCCAGTCAAAATTACAATAACCTCCTTTGCAGAACTGGAAAAGCCAGTCATTAAATTTACATGGAAAGGTAAGGGGCCCCAAATTGCCAAAGCCATCTTGAAAAAGAAAAATGAAATTGGAGGACTCACATTTGCTGATCTTAAAAGTTATTACAAAGCCACAATATTCAAAACAGCATGGTACTGGCACAAGGACAGACATATAAACCAATAGAATCAAATGGCAAGCTCAAAAATCAACCCTCGTATTTATGGCCAACTGATTTTTGAGAAGGGGGCACAGTCTACTCTATTGGGAAAGAATAGCCTCTTCAACAAATGGTGCTGGGAAAACTAGATCTCCATTTGCAAAAGAAAGAAGGAAGACCCTTATCTCACACTGTATACAAAATCAACTGATGAAAGACCTAAATATAAGGGCTATAACTATTAAACAACTAGAAGAAAATGTAGGGAAGCACATTTAGGAGCTCATGTTAGGCAATGATTTCTTAGACGTTACACCCAAAGCACAAGAAACAAAAGAAAAATAGGTAAATGGACCTCATCAAAATTCAAAATTTTTATGCCTCACAGGACTTTCATGAAAGTAAAACAACTTAGCAATGGTAAAAAATATTTAAGATCTCTCTCTCTCTCTCTCTCTCTCTCTCTCTCTCTGTATATATACAGAGAGAGAGAGAGAGAGAGAGAGAAATGGAATTGTTCAGTTGGCCCTCCTATTGTGTCTGATGTCTTCCGCTCAACATGACATTTCTGTGCTTCATCCAAATTGTCTCGTGTAGTGGGCTGTTCACTCTCCCTTTCTGTGGAGTTCTCCGTGGTGTGAAGATAGCACAATTTATTTATCCGGCCTAGTGTTGGTGGATGTTGAGTTATTATCCAGTTGGAGCTATTATGAATAAAGCTTCTGTGAACATTCTTCTACGTTCGATTTGCTGAACATATGCCCGCATGTCCATTGGGAATATACCTAAAAGAGGAATTGTTGCTCACATATGCTCAGAAATAGTAGATCCTGCCAGTGTCCTGAGTCCTATAGTTTAGGGAGAATTTTAAAGTACTCAAATAATACAATCTGGAAAAAAAACAGAAAACATATATAAGTAGACATAAAAAAATAAAACTGCTCACAATCACATCACTGAAGAGTAACCCCTTTTAAATACTATGACATATAAATATTCAATATATTTCTATGAATATACGCATACAGGTGTATTTTTTGCAGCAGAGATAGAGAACTATTCTGTATATACTATTTAGCAAACTAACTTTTTGTTTAGTGATAAATTGTGAACATTTTCCATGTCGATAAATGTACACCCACAACTTCATTTTTTAAATATTATAGTATGAAAATGTTCAAACATCTTTAAAGACAGAAGAGTTTAAAGAATCCTTATACAACTGTTACCCAGCTTAATGGTTATCAACTCAGAGCCAATCTTGTTTCTTTCATACCTCCTCCACTCTCTTATTTCAAAGCACCTAATCAATTCATATTTCAACTGTAAATACATAAACAATATCTAGAAAAGGTAAGGACTCTCTTTTAGAAAACCATAACCACATTAACTATCACATCTTAAAAAAATAATAATTTAATAGCATGTTCTAGTTTGCTATCTGCCAGAATTCAATATACTAGAAACGGAATGGCTTTTAAAGGGGGGAATTTAAAAAGTTGCTACTTTATAGTTCTAAGGCCAAGGAAATGCCCCAATTACAGCAAGTCTATAAAAATGTCCAAATTAAGGCACCAACAAGAAGTTACCTTCACTCAAGAAAGGCCGATGAAGTTCAGGTTTTCTCTCTCAACTGGAAAGGCACATGGCTAACGTGGCAACGTCTGCTAGCTTTCTCTCCAGGCTTCTTATTTCATGAAGCCCCTGGATGGCATTCTCCTTCTTCATCTCCAAAGATTGGTCGACTCTGCTTTGTGGCTCTCTCATTGTTCTCAAAAAAGGGACTCTGTCCAAAATGCTTCCTCTTTTAAAAGGATTCCAGTAAACTAATCAAGACCCATGTGGACTGGGTGGAGTCATGTCTCCATCTAATCAAGTTTAGTACCCACAATTGACTGAGTCACATCTCTGTGGAGATACCCTGATCAAGTTTCCAACTTACAGTACTGAATAGGAATTAAAAGAAAGGGCTGCCTCCACAAGATGGATCAGGAATAAAACATGGCTTTTCTAGGGTACATAATCCTTTCAAGGCAGCACATACCATCAAATACCCACTCAAACATGTAAACATCTTGGCAGCTGTGTAATATTCCACTGTAATAATACAGCATAATCTATCCAATTGGTTGTTTTCAATTTGTTTTTCATTTACACCTTTGGAGTTGCACGGTTACATACTTTATTTCCTTAGAATAAATGTTTAAGGTATGCAGCTTTTTTGGTTCGTCATCCTTGACTAAAGTCCTCTTGATTTAGACAGTGTTTCAGTTGCTGATAATTCAAAAATGCTAGAATCAAAACGAACTTTTCTCACAAGAAATGAAAGCAAAAGCAAGAAATATGGTCAAAGAGGTTGAAACATGTCCGCCATGACCTTTTTGCCTTTTATCCCTTCAGCACAGTCATCGTCAGCAAAGAAGCAGTTTCTGGAAAGCAAAATGAAAATGTTAAGTGTCCATGCACTAAAACCCTCCAAAATTTACTGTCAGTGTCAGCCAAGCCACAGACAGAGCCAGCCTGCATCAGCGGTGTCATTTTCCATCCCCAGGGATTTCAGTTTCCTCGCCTGCTCAAGCAAATACCATGCCATGGTTTGGCTTCAACAATAGGAATTTATGAGCTCACAGTTTTGAGGCTAAAAGAAAATCCAAATCAAGATGTCATCAAGGCAGTGCTTTCTTCCCACAGACTGGTATTCTGGGGCTGGGGCTGGCTGCCGTGATCCTTGGTCTCCTCTGTCACATGGCAAGGCATATGGCGGCCTCTCCTTTCTCTTCCGGGTGCCACAGATGCACAGCTTCTTGCTTTGTGCCTTACTCTCTCTGTGTGTGAATTTCATTCTGCCTAGAAAGGGCTCCAGTAATAGGGCTGAGACCCATCCTGACTGGGTTAGGTCACATCTTCACCGAAGCAACCTCATCAAAAGGTCCTACTTACAAAGGGCTCACACCCGCACAGATGGATTCAACTCAAGAACATGTTTTTCTGGGGTCTATGTAGCTTCAAACACCACAGCAGGATTCTTGCACTTCAAGTCTTTGTCCTACTCGGCAGCACCCTGGGACCCGTGCTTCCTTTAGACCTGGACGGTCTACACTGGTTGTGCAGACGTTTTTCACTCCACTGAGTCCAGTTGCCAGTGTCTGTAACCCTTTCACCTTTTGCATCTCAGCCGAAAACTTCAATTTTTCCTCTAACTTTTATCCAGTTCTTTGTCTGCGAGGCTCCTCTGTAATACGAACTGACATTCTGCAGTCACAATTTCTCGTAAAAGTAGCATGAAATAAAATTACCATTTAAAAGCCAGAAAACCCACAAGTTTGCTGAGCTAATCCCAGAGCAGCTGCACAGCATTCAGGAGCCATGCTTGGGACGCTGGATGGGAAATCATCCCGCAGCCCACTGTGAGGAAAGTGACAATGCCGTCATTCGTTCAACCCGCAACCCACATGAGCACAACGTAATAATAATAATAATAATAAAATAGCAGGCAGCTTAAACCCTGTTATTCCAAAATTAATGCTTGCAAACAGATTTTAATTTCTTCACTACCTTGACCCAAGGGTGCATAAAAACAAGAATCACCTTGCAAACCAGCATCCCAGTCCCCTAATCATCACCTGAGTTAATGTACAGGCAGGTTCATCCAGCTCAGCTTTGGGAAACAGGCTGAATCCTGGCTCCACCATCTACTGGCTGTTCGAACTTCAGCAAGTTCCCTAATCCATCTTGGGCTCACCATCCTTACCTGATATATGGGGATCATAATAGAACCCACCTCACAGGTTTGTTGTGAGAATTCAGTGACTTAAGATGCTCATGCCTGGCACATGGGTTGCAGAAGTTTTAAACACAAACACACAGAGTGGCTAATATGCCTGTTGGTTGGTGCTTCTACCTCACCCCAGCTGCTTGGCCAGACCCCTGGAAATCTGTCCACTTTCTTAATGGGATTTTCTAATTACCTGTCAGGGAACGCAGAGTTGCCTCACTCCCAGCTGGTTAGAAAATCAGATGCTGGCGACTGTAAGGCTTAGGGGGGCTGTGACTTTGGGAGACAAACATAAATATTTTTTAGGCATTGTTTCAAAAAAAAAAAAGTACATGGAAAGTATATGGAACAGAGTTACCACATGTAAGGGTTCAGTAAGTTTTATTATTATTATTACTATTTTGGAGGGTGGGGGTGGTTACATGGTCCGGGAGTGGAAGCCAGGTCTCCCATGTGGAAGACGAGCATTCTTTTCTTCTTTTTTTTTTTTTTTTTACATGGGCAGGCACCAGGAATCGAACCCGGGTCCTCTGGCATGGCAGGCGAGAACGCTGCCTGCTGAGCCATCGTGGCCCGCCCATATTACTACTACTTTTATTGGAAGTAGAGTTTATAGATTTAATCAGTGGGAAGAGAAGACAGTTGGATAAGGCTGGACCAGTCTATATCCTTCTTGCATTGTTGGGAAAAGATTAGCGATGACATCGTAAGGACTGTTTCTTTTGTCAGCATGAACTGAGCTACGATTCAAATCACCCCTCTTTGCTTCTCTTATTTTGCCAAGTAGCCGTATGAGGCATCACATGAATTCATAGCAACAAGTCGAGGGTCTCCCTCTAGGAGAGTCACCTTCCTGTTTGCAGTAGCCATTTATCCGAAGGTTAAGTTACCTTCCGCTCCCAGGTGGGGAAAAGGTTGGCGGTTCGTGTCCTCCACTGCCGCTGCCTCTTACTACCGCAAGGTGGCGCTGTAGGAAAAAGGTCCTTCGAGGTCCCGCAGACAGGCTGGTCGTTCTTCACCGACTCCTCTGTGATCCATTGATCAAAGCTCTCAAAATCCGTAGGGTTTGATTAGATGCCTTCGCACGTAAGGGAAGCTACCCTTCAGGGCTCCAGAACGACCGATCCCTGCTTTCTGGCACTTTTCTTGCTGAAAAGCGTACAGAGAGAGCACAAATCTTTTCTTTATTGAGGCTCCCAGGTACATTACATAAACTATTTAATAGATGGAAAATGATGCTGAGGAAAATGTTTCCCAGAAGTCAAAACAAACTCCACCTCACCAGATCTACACCAGTAAATATTGCAGGATTAGGGGAACCCCTTAGAAAATTGACTGGGCTTAAATCTTCCCAAAAATCCCCATGAAAATGAGAACAAAATCAGCAAGAATGCCCAGAACCACACTTTTCTGCCCTGAGCTAGAAAATGCAGCACAGCCGGGTCAAATAGTCTGAGAAGTGTTGAGAATGATGCTTCAGCAAGTTCCCTTAGGCTGCATTTAAGTCAGACAGAGTTTGGGGTCAGGAAATTCTGACTGCCTTGGTGCCTGCTTTGTAAAGCCCCTAGGTATCCCATTTAAAGGAAAGCATGGCCTGGCCTCTTAGCACATACGACCGTGTGTTTAGCTTTAGGAGTTGTTCTGAGCCAGATAAGCTAAAAGTGAGAGTTTCCAGGCAGAATGTGGATGCAAAATTGAAGAAACCAACTAGAACTTTTTTTTTGGAAGATGTTTTTTAAATAAGAAAAGCTTATGAAGGCGCCCGGTATCAAAAGCAGATCTAGACTGTTAAAGCAGGAATCTGAGGCTCCTTTGTCCTGAGACTGTCTAAAATGCCCATTAGCCAGAAAGCAACCCCTTAAAGCCCGTGAACCTTTCTGAAGGTTTTCTGTTACCCAAGCATAAGGTCTGGGGAGAAGAGTGGGTAAGACATTCAGGGTGGGGCTGCCCCTTGGAAGAGTTCCAGGGAGTGCTATTCACAGTGTATGCCTCAGAGTGAATGTTGCCCCCTGAAGCACAGTTTATAGAATTCAGTGAAGATGGTCCCCCTACAATAGTGCATTTGAGCAGGACTTTATTGTTAGTTATACAGAGGTATAAATAAGAGCTTAATGAGCTGGGGCCAGGCAGGGATCCCAGATACGCGCGTCTGGTGGTTCACAAACTACATACAGCCTTAAAAGGTATGTGTTTGTTTGTATTTGTTGGGGTTCTCCAGAGAAACAAAACCAAGAGAAGATATATATCTAAATATAAATCTCTTTATATATACATAGGTACATCTATACAGAGATATATCTATAAGAGATTTATCATAAAGGCAGTGGAGGTGACCAGTCCAAACTCTGTGGGCAGGCCACAAGCTGAAAATCCCAGTACAGTGATATTGAAATTCTTAGTCCAAATTCCCCAGGGGAAGCTGACTGGCTGGCTTTTAAGACCTTTAACTGATTGGGTGAGGAGACAACACACATTGCTGACAGCAAATTCCTCTGTTGGTTGTAGATGCAACCAACTAATTGTAGATGCAGTCAACAAATTATAGATGCGGCTCCCATCTATGAAATTCCCTTCTAGTAATAGGTAGGCATGTGCTTGACCAAACTGGACACTATAACCTAGCCAAGTTGACACATGAAATTACCCACTATAGTGCCTGTGTTTGTGTTTTGGCTCATTTCCATTGTTCCTGTAGTTTTTTGCATTTGCACTCTTTGGAAGTTTCTGAGCTAGAAAAGTGAATAGAGAATGACAAGGTAAAAAGAATATGGGAGGGGGGGTGGCATCACAGGCAAAGAAAGCAATTGGCACATGATCATGGCAAGTCAGGAAAGGACCTGGAAGTTTGGGTGACTGTAGACTCCTTTTACCAAGTACCTGCCCTGTGCCAGACCCTGGGCTGGGAATTTATATAAACAGCATCTTAAATGTGAGAGGAAAATGATGATGATAGCTTAATCCTGGAGCTCAGAAATGTGCCGGTTTGAATCTGTGGTGGGCCCCAGAAAAGCCATGTCCTTTAATCCTCATTCAGTGTTACTGATTGGGAGCATTTTGATTGTTCCCATGGAGATGTGACCTACCCAATTGTGGGTAGTAACTTTTGATCAGATAGCTTCCATGGACTTGTGACTCCACCCATTAATCCTTTAAAAGCAGAAACAGTTTGGAGAGAGTCCTTTTTTAAAGCCACAAGAAAGCCAGTAGACACCTCCATGTTTGCCATGTGCCCTTCTAGCTGAGAGAGAAACACTGAACTCCATCACTCTTCTTGAACCAAGGTATCTTTCCCTGGATTAGACATTTCTATAGACTTGCTTTAATTGGGACATTTTCTCAGTCTTAGAACTGTAAACCAGCAACTTATTAAATTCCCCTTTTTAAAAGCCATTCCGTTTCTGGTATATTGCATTCTGGCAGCTAGCAAACTAGAACAAAACAGTTATAGGAACAGCTTTCAGACTAGCGCAGCTCGGCAGACACTGGGAGAATGGAAGAGAGTTGACCGGGGATCCTGAGCAGAGGCTTTGCATCTTCTGGACCCCTCTGAATGCACCACGGCAAGGACACAGAATGGCAAACAACCACTCCATGTCCAGGAGGCCATCCTGTGGCAGGCAGGACCCAAGTTGCAGACTCAGGAGGGAAGCCTTAGAGCATCCCCCACCACCACTACCACTTCCACCCAACACCTGCTGCTCATACCCACTGTTTTAATCAAGGTTCTCTAGAGAAACAGAGCCAACAGGAGAGGTCTGTAAATATGAGATTTATAAAGATGTCTCATGCAACCTTGTGAATGGAAGAGTCCAAAATCCATAGGACAGGCGGTGAAGCTAGCAGCTCCAATGAAGGGTAGGGACAGACTCCACAGAAGAGGCTTACCAGCTGAATAAGAGTCAAAGAGTCTCTTTTCTTCCTTAGAAGCCTTCAATTGGTTGGATTATCTCATTGGTGGGTGACACTCCTTAGTTGATCACAGATGTAACCAGCTACTACTGCAGTCAACTGACTGCTGATTTAATACACCAGCCTTCCTGTTTATCATCCAGCCACGAAATGTCCTTGCAGCAACAGTCAGGCCATTGCTTGCCTGACCAGACAACTGGGCATCATCACTTGGCCAAGTTGACACCAGAACCCAACCATCACACATCCCCCACCCCCGACTTCCCAATGTGAAAGCAGGTGGCATTGGGCCCTATTCCACTTTCTGTTTTCTGCCCCTAAATTATAAACTAGGAGTGTGTTGGAAATTGTTGGTGTGCTTTAGAAAGAGCCTCCCTCCCTGCTAATGCCTTTTTTATGTCCAAATCGACATGACCAGGAAGATCTATCCTTCCCATTCCATTTGTCATTGAGCAAACTGGTAATCATGGATGGGGTTTCCACTCTTTAAAAAAAAAATCCAGAACCAGTTGCTCTCAGACCTGACAACTGGCAGCTGAACTGTGTCCACTGCTGCGATTTTCACGTGGGGTAATGCTGCGAGCCCACAGGCAGTGGCATGGGGCAGTGGCAGAGACTCCTGGCTTCGCCACCTTCTCATCCTGTGGCTTCAGGCGTGTGGCTTCAATTCTGTGGGCCTCAGTTTCCCCATCTTTGAAATCCGAGTTGCTGCCTGACAAGGCTATCATGGGGATTAAATGAGATAAGTCTTGTAAGGTATCCCTGCCCTCCTGAGAGAAACGGCTCAGTAAATAAAAGCTATCAGAATGAGGGTTTTCCAAGCAGCAAGCCCTCCCCAGGGCTTTTGCCATCCAGGATACTTAGGTTTAGTTCCACATCCCATCCAAGCCATAATCTGCCTCTGATGTATTGGGGTAAACAGAATAGAAGGGGGGCAGGGAGGTGAGGGGAGCAGGAGAAGGCATATTAGGCTCCCTGACGAGGCAGGCGAGCCGATGTTCCCTTTCCAGTGAGGGCAGAACTCCTAATAGCAGTTGCCTAGAAACCAGAGCTATGGTGGGCTTCTGCTGCCTTCCAGAAATCCCTCTAATTGGGATGCATATAGAATTGTTTGTTGACACTTGGCAGGTTTTTCCTCTTCTGCCAGAAGAGTAGCTGCCCTCTTCTGTGGCTGCAGACTCATGTTAATTAAAGCAGAGCCCAGGCCATGTAGAAGCTGGAGTGGGCGGTGGGAGGGCAGAGCTGGGAGGGGTTTGCAGCCTTGGGCAGGTCCTCTCACAAAAAGGCCATTTGAGGTTGTGTCGCTGTGCATGCATTTCAGGCTGCTTGCAAGGTTTGGGGTGACTTTGGATGGGGGGGTGGGGCAGGATGCTTCCTGTGCTAGGGTCTGTGCATGTGTGTATGGTGTGTCTGTGTGTTTACGTGATTGAATCCCTTTAGGGATTTGAACAACACTTGTCATTTGGCATAAGGTAGATCAGAAACTGCACTAGGGAGCTAAAGAAATAACTTCCCTGGGAGGCACATGGCGAGCTTGTTTCATTTGACCACTTCTTCCAGAGCACAGCTATATTCTAGTTCCCAATTGGGAAAAATATATATTTCAAAGGCATCCATTTATCTCTATACTGTTTGGATCATTCGGCTTCCGCATAGGTGGTTATACACACCTGCTCCTTCCAAAGAGAATTTGAATGCGCCACGTAAATGTAAGGCCGTGTGCTTACGTGCCAAGCAGCAAGCACACATTTAATTGGGAGTTTTAATTCAAGGATTTCAAACAGTTTCATTATCTAGCCAATACATAATTGGAGGAGTACTTTTTGGATGCTAGTTAACAGACTCAGAAATTGCCCCCACCCTCAAGGAGCTCACGGCAATGGCGGAGGTGGGGAGATGGCGCGCGTGGACAAAGAAGCCCGCCCGCGGTTTCCGGTGGCGCAGACAGCAGGTGTCTCACCCAGCCCGGGGGAGCGCGGGGAGCGTCCGCAGGAGGGGCCGGGGGCGGGCAGAAGCGTACATCACACCTGAGCAAGGCTAAGGGCTGCATAGGCGTCCACCAGGTGAAGAAGGGAGAAGGACCACAGCAGGCAGGGACGGTGCCAGGTGCCGAGAAGAAGGCGCCTGCGGGTGCAGTAGACGCACTTGACGTTGCTGGAGCGGCGCCCTCACAGCCCTGAATGCTGTACTGTGGAGTCTGGAGACGATGCATAGACACAGGAGGAGATCAAAGTGGGTAAAGGCAGGGAGACTAGTGATAAGGGTTTGGAGGTCAGCCTTGCAGGAAAGAGACATCAGGTAGCCCGAGTTAGGGCCGGGCAGCCAGGGTGGGAAACTTGCAGTACTTGGCCCTTTAAGGGCTGGAGGCTTGAAACAAGGCAGGACCCAGACAGCAGGGAGGGAGCCAGGGCAACCAGTGGGGGACTGGTGGAGCAGAGTGAATTAGCTGGCTTTCCGCTTCAGAAGATGGCTCTGGAGCCAAAGTGGAGACACGAAATACCACGGAACAGAGCTAAGAGGCAACAAGGATTGGGTCGCTCAGTTGCCAAGATTTTTTACCTCTGCGTCCCCAGCTAAACAGGTCATGCGTTTTCAGTTATTCGAGTGGCGGTTGGGGTGGCAGGGAGATTGGAAGAAAGCTCACAGGATGCCAAAGGCCACATTTTTGTCCAGGGGCAGCCTCCAACTTGTCACATGACAGCTCTCAACTGCGGGCCTCGATTTCATCATCTGCAAAATGGGGCTTTTCATTTCCAAGAGGCTCCTTCTAGCTTCTGACTCACCTCCGAACAGTGGGTTCCGATTCCAAGCCAGAGAACAGCAACGGAGGTCTTTGGCCCCCAAATGCCAAGTAGAGTGTAAATTCTTTGAAAGCAAGGGTCAAACCATTTAATGTTTGGCTTCTTTCCACAGCCTGACACAACACCTTCTGCATAGTGGGTGTCCAATAAAGATGTCAAGAAAGAAGAAATTAAATGACTCACATTCCAAATTAGGTGGAATACATGGAACTAGAATTGACTTTCAGTGAAGAGATTTAGGTTAGAAAAATACTTACTGGCAGTAAATTTGTGAATCTTGGGAGATGTTGCCTGAGGATGTTGGTCTCTTATTCTGGAAATAAATAAGACTAGAACTGACCTTCAACAGGAGATCCAATAAGCAACTAATGACACTGAGTCAACTAGCCATTTTCTTCCAGCAATTATCAAAAATAGTATTAGGTTAATAATAAATAACTTATATAAATAACTCTAGGCCAAATAATAAATAACTCTAAGCCAAAGGGATGGGAAGGAGCTGGAAGCCACAAGGATAATAGGGTATCTGCCTTCAAGGAATTCAGTTCTAGAGATTAGTTAGGCAGAACTCCAGAGCTGCTTTGCACAGAGATACAGTTTCTTCTGCATCATAATTTCACTCATCGCCCACTCAGCTTTGTGTGCACCCTGCACTGATGAGAGGGTTTGCTTTCCCACTTGTGACCCTGGCAATTAGGAACAGTGTGATTAGGTGGTAAAGGCCAATGATTCCTCCTTACAAAGCAGTTTGAATATCCAATTTGGAGTTACACTCCAGTGTTCAGTACTGGTCAGATATTTGAAAAAAAAAAAAAACTTTCTAAACCGCTTCTGCATCTCTTTCCTTATTTTATCCTTCACAACAAGTCAGAAGAGATAATATTATCATGAAGCATTGACAAGGAAGAGAGGCTCAGGCCCGCGTCCCAGCCCAGACTCTCCCCCACGCTGGCTGGGTTACCTTATGTAAGTCACTGAACCTCTCTGTGCTTCAGCCTTCTCAGTTGTGAATGGGACTCGCAATAATGAAAATTGCCACGCAGAATTGTTGTAAGATATAAAAGAGATCAGGAGCTCTAAAGCCCTCATCATCGATGCTGTAGTTGCAGTGTGGGTTATGGTGGCGGTGACAGGTTGTGATGGCATGCTGCTGGTAGGAGAGTGGTGGTGTGGCAGCGGTGGAGGTGGTGATGGTTATTCCTAGATAACAGAACAGAGTGGGCAACTATTCTGCCTAATTCGCACAGCAAATTGCTGGAAGAATTAGAATTCGAACCTGGCTTTCCAACTGACATCGCTGTATCTCCCGCAAGCTTAACTGTAATTAATTGCACCGCTATCGGTGGCGTCTCCCTCTGAAACATCTACCAGGTCCTGATGTAAGTTCTTTAAATTCTTCTTTTCTTCTCTTCCTCCTCCTCTTTTTCTGCCCCCCTTCATTCTCTTTGGTGGAAATCTGAGATAAGATTCACTAAAGGAAAAGCCCAGAAAAGAAAACCACTTAAGATAATTAGAAGGTTTTCTGCATGTAATTTCTTATTCAGCAGAGCAGAGGTTAATTCCCGGGCCCTTTAGCTTAATAAATTTCATTACTTACACGATAACCAAACATTTATCCTGCCGCCGCTAAGTACAGCGGATTCACAGACCCTTATGAATTGCTGCGTAATGCAATTTACTAAATCCCCCAAATAATTGTGGTCTAATTGGACTGTTCTCGCCATCGGAGAAAAGAACCTCCTAAGTTTGCCACTTGAACCTAGCACCACTTCCCAGAAGCGTGTGAGGCTTTCAGGCAAAGCACCGGGGAATCGGTCTGGGAGAGAGTCGTAACAGTAGCCATGGCATGGCTTTGGTGAGAACAGTAATGATGGTGAAAACAATAGGGGACTACAACCACTTATCAAAAACCTACATTGGGATATGCACCATGCTAAGCATCTCTCATAAAATGATTTCATGAATATCCTAGGATGGGTTTTAATTTATCCCAGTTCTGCAGATGAGGAAAGCTCATCCCAAAGAGATGAACTAACGCACCCAAGGTCACAGAAGTTGAGTGACAAGGAAACAATGATCAGTTAAAACTACAACAGACCGATTCCAAAGCCAAAGCAATTTCCTAATGCAACACTTTGGAATCAAGTTGCCTGGGTTTAAATTCCAGTTCTACCACTTACTAACCCTATGATCAGACCACTTGACCTCTCTGAGTCTAAGTTTCCATGTCAGGATTCAATGAAAGAATGTCTGTCAAGGGCTTGGTGAAAGGTAAGGACCAGATCATGCCTCTGTACCTCCTCCCAGCACCCCAGACAGCACCCATTTCTCTCCCCTCCTCTCACCTCCTCCCCTGCTCTCCCGGTCCTCTCCTTACAGGCTCAGGCCCTCCTGCTGTCTTTTTCCCAGTTGCTCCAGTTACCCTCAGTGGAGACCTTCCTGGACCTGCTTCTCTTGGCAGTTTCATTGTTCTTTGCCTCTTTCCCATTATCCAAACTAACCTCTCCTGTGATCGGAGCTGTAGTGTGATTTAACAAAGGACGGTGGCATTTTAAATGTGAGAGTAATGACTGATAAGTCACAGAAAGAAAAAGAGATAGAGTGATTGTCACTTGGAACCACATTCTGATGTACTAACAGAGCCCTGAAATCACCAGGGCTTAAACATGACAGAGGCCAGCTCCCTCCTACATAAAGGAGGTTTGCTTTCTAGAGAAAGGTGGCTCAGGACTGGAATGATGGCCTCATGGTCATCAGGATCCAGTTTCCTGCAACTTTTTGCTTCACTGTCCTTGATATTTGCCTCCATCTACAAGGTTTCATCATGACAATATGATTGCTGGAGCTCCACCCATTATAGCCCAGTTCCAACAGCAGGAAGGAAGAAGTGAAGAAGGGCCAAAGGGCATATGCCACCTGGCTGTGACAGCTCCTTTCAAAGAGCTTTCCCAGAAGCCCTTCCCAGTGACCTCCACTTGCCCCTCACTGGCCTCTCCTGTCTGCAAGAGCAGCGTGGAGGAAATGTAGTTTGGTTTGCTGTTGTCTTGCTGGAAGTTTTTGTTTTGTTTTAGCTAGGCCTATTGACACCCAAAATACATGGTCTCTTAGTAAGGAAGCAGAGGAAATGTCTATTTTGGTAAACAACTGCCGCTTTCTGCTATTGGGAGCAAGAAAGAGAGGTGGAGAAGAAAAACTTAAGTGCTGATTGCCTACTGTATGCTGGACTGCTTTCACGTTGACAGTTTTTTCCAAGCCTTGGAGGACAAACAGAAATGAGTCAAGTGAAGAAGGGGCAGAAGGCGTGGCAGGGAGAAGGAAAAACATTTGCCAGTTTTTGGGTGCGAGAGACTCAAGTAGAGTAGCTGGATAAGTGGTTAGAAATTAAAGTCCAGATTTTAGAGAAACCTCATTGCCATGGGAGGGAGGCAGGACTCTGATCTCTATCCTGAGAATCATGGAAGCGTATTGAAGGCGTGGGAGCACGGTGATGGAATGATTGCACTGATGAAATTTGTATTTTAGAAAGAGCCCTGTGGCAGCCAGGTGGGGGACAAATTGGGAAAGAGAAAGAGCAGGTAGGAGGCTATTTAGAGTGATACGGGCAACTAAAGATGGTTTGTGGGCAAGATACAGCAAGAGAGAAGGTGATATTTAAGAAGTAGAGGTGGCAGTGCATCATGATCAATTAATCGGATATAAAGGGGACTAAGAGGACACACGTACGTAACCTCTCGGTTTTGCAAGCGCCACCCCAGAGTGACTCTTCAACAGCACATTGACCCTTGGCCAAAGAAGCTTTCTAGGCTGTGCTTTGGCACACTCAGCAATGTGCACTGTGCATGTGCGGCATTTGCCCAGACCTTAGAAATGCCATTTGAGTTTTGCAAAGAAGCCAGAGAGAATAAAAAGGAAGCAGTGCCAGTGACATTCCTTTGAGAGTCAAGTTTTCTGCACCATTCTAAGAGTCCCAGTAGCGTCCTTTTCTCCATCTGATTTTTGATAGAAAAGAACACAGTGCTGGGTCCTTTTCTTTGAGCTGAATGATTCAGAAAGGAGAAAAACCTATCTGAAACTTAATCGGAGAGGTAAAAGCCTGACTCAGCAGATCTCCCATTGTTGAGCATTACAATTAGCAAATGACCCAGGGATGGTAAAAAGATGTTCCAGTGTGATTTAATAAGAATGTGGTTGCAATAAGCACTCAGAGTATGTTTGCAATCAATTTGCTGTATACACAATACGCTACCAGAGGAATCTTTTGTGTATGCAGTTGACCTTTATTTCTGGCAATCTTGTCCTATAAAGGAGAGTGAAATCCTCCATTGCAAATCATTAGCACTCAGGAAATGGTTTTAATTTGCATGCTGACAAAGATATTAGCTTAGAGAGGGAAAATAATACAACGCGTCCTTTTGTCTGAAAGGCAGTTCAAAATCTGTGTTGTGACTACAATTGACTGAAGTTCAATGACTGTAATAAATGTATTCCAAATTTCATCTCAATTGCATTTGCATTTTAATGAATGATTCTCACCTTCTTGTCAATTTGGCAGTCAGGCTAGATTTATTAAGTTATTGTATAAACAGGGCATTCTAATGCGGGAATCTAAATGTAAAATATTTGCTCCGTGCTTTTGAACTGGGGTTACACTATTAATTTGCCTCTACGGGTTGCCTGAAAACCCAGGAATTGGAGGACGGGGCTTCAGATCCCTTTACTCCATCACACTTGCCCTCTCCTCTGAAATCAGTATTTCTGGGTGGGCTGACAAAGCAAGGCGTGAACCAGGCCAGATGAAGTGAGCTCTCCAAGCCTTCAGCCCCAACAAGCTGGGAATACACCGATTTATTTGCTATTGTTTGGAAACAGTAAAATCCATTAAGAGAAAAATTCCCATGTAGACATTTCCCTTCTACCAGAGCAGGACAACCCTGAAATCGCATTGCCAGGCATATTGGTTCATCTTAATGTCCTTCTGTCCTTCCCGTCGAAGCGCTCTTGGCTTTATAGCTCCATATTTCCTGCAAGCAGAGACGGGAAATGTAAGTGGAAACCAGCTGGGTGCAGCGCCGTTATGTCATTAAAAGTTGTTTGTGTATGTGTGTTTTAAGTACATCTGGGCCGCGGTTTTTAACAAAGAGATTTGTGGTGGTTAATCCCATGTTTCCCCCATAACATAAAGGCAGAACTTGAGTTTCCATTGCCTCCCACCTCTCTGTCCTCCGCAGCTTCCTGCAAGACCCCTAGCAACGAGGGCTGGTTCTGTCTGCTGTCGGTAATATTCTGTCCTGGTTTCCTTTAGGACCCTGGGGATAGAGGCTGATTCAGGTAACCGGAGACTCACTGCCAGCAGAGCTCCCTCAAAAGGTGGGAATGTCCACTACAGATATTTTTAAAGAGCTTCAGTGATGAGTCGATTTCTAGCATGTGTCAAAGTTCTGTTTCAAACTTGTAGCGAGGGAACTAGGCTTCTAATGAAGTCAGTTCAGAGACTGCCGCTTGGAGAAAGTTGTTTGGTTGTTTGTTTTAATAGGGAAAAGAAGTGGTGACAGACCCATGCATCTCAAACTTTTGTGTGTATGCGAATCAGCTGGAGATCCTATTAAAATGCAGATTCCGATTCAGTAGGTCTGGGATAGGGGCCAAGATTCTGCATCTCTAACAAGTTCCCAGGAGTTACTGCTGCTGGATGTCCAGAGACCACAGGTTGAGTAGGAAGGAGAGATAAAGCATTGCTCAAGGGAGGGTTAAAGGTTCATAGCTTTGTTAAAAGTCTGATGGACCACCTGTGTGAGTAAACCTAACACCCTAGAAAGGACTCAATCTCATCAGAGAATATCAATAAATTGTTCAAATATTTTATCAGAAATGATAAATACTTCTCAAAGGGATCTGTTAATTACAAAATTCTACCAGTTCTATTAGGTCTGAGGCAATTACTTTAATATCATACTTTGTCTTATCTAGGATGCACGTCTCTTTCAACATCTTAGCATATGAAAATGGAACATGTTGTACAGTCACATCTCCATTTGACTGGCATGTGATTTTCTTTCTTTGTGGTTCATAAAGTAATGGTGTATCTTGGGCTGTGCAACGGTGGCTCAGTGGCAGAGGTCTCGCCTGTCATGCTGGACACCCGGGTTCAATTCCCTGTGCCTGCCCATGCCAAAAAAAAAAAAAAAAAAAAAAAGGAAGAAAACATGATATATCCGTCAGCTATTTTCACCATAATGTGTAACAAGCTACTCCCCAAATTCAGTGACTTTGAATAAGTATTTCTTTCTTGTGCATTGTCTGTTGAGTCGGCTAGGGTTGGGCTGATCTAGGCGGGGATGAGCTGGGTTTGATCTGTTCCACGTTTTTCTCACTCTTCTGAAACCAGCAGTCTAGGGGGGCTGGTTCTTCTCATGGGCCCGACTGAGCTGTCATTTCAAGCCTCGAGCAACATCTGCTAACATCCCTTTGGCCAAATAAGTCACATTGGCCCTAGTAAATCAGGGCACTGGGAAGTAAATTCCACCCCTGAATGTAGGGGGTAGAGGAGGTAGGGCCTTTTTATCGAATGATGACCAAACTTTACACAACCAAATAGCCCAGAGATACTTATACTCAAAGCTTTAAAGTTTCCTACTGAATATAATTATGTGCCCGAAGCCACCTTCCTTGGAGGTAGAAAGAGAGAAATTCGGGCATCAGCCCTATGGGCTTCCAATTCCTGCTTGGCCATTTTCCTGCTGTTCTGAGCCTTGTTATTTATTTAACCTTTTCTGTAAATCAACCAACCTTAAGCGAGTGGATAATAACAGTAGCCCCTGAGTACTGAGTTCTGTGTCCTAGGGGCTATGCTATCTAAACCCCATGACAACCCTCTGGGGGCAGAAACTAGTAATAGCCCTATTTGAAGATGAAGAGACTGAGGTTCAGAGAGGTTTAAAAGCCATCTCAGGGAATGACACAGATTTCAACCCGAAGGCTGTTCTCTACAAGCCTTAGCCATTGCGCATTCTACCACCCCTCAAGTCCAGCAGTGCTTGGGGTGAAAAACTTGAGTCCCTTTACTTCTGTCCTTCTGCTCTGTCTCATGTAACCCCTCCGGAGAGTCGTCCGACCACAGTAGCAAGCATTCTGCACTCCTCAGCCCACACAGGCTCCCATGCAGAGAACAGACGTCCCTTAAACATCAAACCCCATCCCCTCCCTTGCATAGGTTAAGAAGAAGTTATATTGGGCAGAGGAAACTTTCCATTCTGTAATCTACTTCTTCCTCCTGCTTGCCTGGCGCAGTTAATTATTGCACGCCCCACCGTTCCTCCTGCGATGCCAGCCAGGGGAGCTGCACGTCTCGGAAAGCAGTGTGCAGGAGGCCCCGGGTGAGTGGATTTGGAGGCAAAAACCGCTCTTCCCTGCAAATAGCTCTCTTCACACAAATAGCCTGGTAATCAGCAATAACAATGAAGAAAAAACATAGGGGATGTACAAAGGAACTAAATGGGAATTTGCTAAAATATTAAGCAGTTTTAAATGGGCCTCTGCGGAATCGAGGGAGCACTTCAGAGCCTGCCAAGTGAGCATCCCAGTCTGAAGTGCCCAGAACAGTCTGGGATGTCTGATGTGAAGGCATTGCTGAGGGACTGGACCCTCGACCCAACTCCTTTCCTCTCTCATCTGGCTATTTCTGGGGACCTAGCAGGTGGGAGTCTCACTAGGCTTGGCAGAATGGAGCCTGCAATTCCACCCAAACTCGCCTGCTAGACTCCTCCAATTGGCCCACACTGACTCCCTAATCCTTCCTGTGGAGATCATTGAAAAGACAGGCAAATTCATCACTCTATTTACATCTAGGGGTCTGCAGTAGACTTGGCTTTCCAGCGTTCTCCCTATACAGATCTTTGGGAGAGGTTTCTCTTTCTAGTTTCAGTACCAGGAACAGCGAAGCATCTCCTGAACAGCATTTTTAAAAAATCTTACAGCCATTGGGAATCATGTGTAGGATTGTGTTTCCCTTTGTGCGGTGACTACTAGGATACTCACAGCCAAGTCTGTGTACCAGGTCAGGCACATCTTGCCTGATTTCGTTTTGTTACTCTTGTTTATCCTGTCTCCTGACTTTCTGACCTTCTTTGTCCCCCTGCCTCTAATAAATTTTTAAATAGGGCATAAATAAGTCAACTACATCTCTTCCCAACCTTTAAATTACTGCCCCACGCCCCCCCCCCGAAAAAAAGCATCACTAAGACACAGAGGCAAATGCCATGAGTTCTTTGGACAGGACAGGACAGGATATGCAGTAAGTGCCAAACCCAGAGGCACTTAATAGTCACACCCCTTTTGTTTACTGTCATATAGCCCATCAGCCTGGCGCTTATTTCAGAATGAACGCAATAAAGTTCTTATTAACCCTTCCAGTCAAAGAAAGGAAACCTGAGTCGGGCAGTTCCGTGAGTGTAGGTCTGAATATTTGACTGCACGCTGCTGGACCCAGGAGGGTTCAGGCCCTGAAGGGGAAGACGGAGGCCCTTGTCTAGTGGCACAACGAAATCGGCTCAAAGCCCACCACGTACCGGGGTCTGTTCTCTGCCCCCGGCGCCCTCCCAGCGTCTCGCACAGTCATCACATGTGCTGGGCCCCCTTGGCGCCTGCTCTGCTCTCTGCTGCCGCACATCTTGTCCTGTCCTGGGCACCGACAGGTCCTGCTGGCCTGCAGCCTTCCACGCCCAGAGGGGACTGGGTGACAGCAGAAAGGTTTCTCCAGTAAAGGAGGGGCCCTGGCACCTACCCGTGAGCAGCAAGGACCCAGAGGCCTGTGGCGTCTTCAACGGCAATGAAAGGGGTGCCCAGGGCTAGCTGCGGGGACCTCCCAACGGAGGGGCTGGCTGCTCACCGTTAGAGACGCCCCAAGAGTCTGCAAACCAGCGCAGCCGGAAGCTGGACTCCACTGGGAGCCCGGGGCCTGGCTTCTTCTCACTCTGTGACCTTCTGGGCCTCTGTTTCCTCATCTGTTGGTGGCAATGGCGATGCAAAGCACCTCCAGCCCAGAACTGCTGCGAGGAGCAGTAAGTTACTGCCTGTGCCCAGAGGCGGGGGTGGGGGAGGCAGGAGTGCTGCGGCGCCATGGAGGGGACATCACAATGCTGCCTGGCCCAGAGGCGGCCTCTCATCGGAATGATTTGCTGCATCTCAAGACCGGTGGCAGCAAGGGGCCTCTGCAGCTCTGCTGCTGGGGTCCTGCCCGCATGGTCAGTGGGCTGAGTTTTATTAGAGATGAGTTTCTTCATTAAAGCGGTCAAGCCTGCTGCCTCCTGGAGTGGCACCCTACTGGGAAGCAGGTGCCCCACGGGTGTCCCCTCATGCTCCCCTCCCTTTTCCAGACTGGGATACGGCAGTGGCCCTTCCTTCTCTCCCTCCCTCCCTCCCTTCCTTCCCTCCCTTCCTTCCCTTCCTCCTTCCCCTTCTTTCTTTTCCTTCTCTTTCCTCCCTTCCTTCTATCTACTTCCTTCCTTTCTTTTTCAGAGCAGAAACTTTCAATCCAAAAAAAAAAAAAGTCTTAAAGTGGAACCCCGATATCTAAAACAGCCAGAAACCTTATTTATAGCACAAATGTCCTATGTGATATAACTTTTTTTATAACTTTTTATTCAACTCAAACCAAGCTATTCTTAACTGAGATTTGAACTTGCTCGGGACCTCGCATATGTTGTTCCCTCTACCTGGAACAGCCGGCTTCCCCCACCCCGATGGCTGTGCAGCCGGCTCCCTCATCCCGTTTACACCTTTGTTCAAGTGTCACCTCCTCACCTTCACTGACCATCCTATTTAAAATTGCACTGCCATATGCCATACCTGGGAATCCCCTTCCTCACTTCCCTGCTTTGTCTTCCTCTATTAGTTGATTTGTGCACAGTTTCCTTTCTAGTTTTGTATCCGTGTACACCCCTTGGAATACGAGCTGTGTGGGGGCCAGCATTCTAAGGCTGTTTGTTCACTGCTGTGCCTCCGCGCCTGGAAGAGTTCCTGGTGCATAGTGGGGATTCAGTAGGTATCTGTTGAAGGATTTTGTCAAATGGCTGATCATAAAGCATCCATTTGGACAAACACACAGATTTAAAATTGGGCATAATGGATGTAATCAAGAATTTTAATTCATCTTATTTTACAATTTTTTAAATCTATTGAGATCAAATGTACCTGACATGGAATTAACCTTTTTAAAGTGAACAATTCTATGGCATTTCGTATATTTGTAATAATGTTATGCAATAGCAATTAGGAAATTTCTCCCCATTGTTCCCCCTTCCCAGGCCTGGCAGCCACCGATAGACGCTCTTTCTCAATGCATTTACCTAGCCTGGAGGTTTCATATAAATGGAGTCATGCAGTACCTGACCTTTTGTCTCTAGCTTCTTTCACTTATCATAATGGTTGAATAATATACTGTTGTTTAGATATGCATCAAGAAAATCCTCATTTATGAAATTAAGGGGTTGCAAATGGCAATAGTTTTCTTTTTGTCAGTCTAACAGCAGCCTCAAGTCTCTTTGGTTAATAGATTCAGAAACTTGAAAGCAGAATAGGAGCACATTTTAGTTTCACACAGAAATTCCACCCTGTATCTAACCCCCACTCACATTCCTAACATTACAGATAAAAGCAAGGCAGAAGGACCTAGAACTGACAACTAAGGGCTAAAATGATCTGTGATATGGTTTCACTGTGTCACAACAGGTTTCACTTGCATTTTTTTTTCAGTTCCAATAAGTCTTTATTTATTCATTGTATTATCCCAGGGAAAAGCGGGGAAGGGGAAGGGGTCAGCATGTTACAAAACAATAGCAGAACAGGAAATCCCCAGTACAAAACCAACCATCAAAAAATATTCCCCAGTGGTAGTGTTACCAAAGCCCAAGGGGGCTCAGTCTCCTGCCATTCAGGAAGGAGGGGAAGGGGGGAGGGAAAGGACAGACAGGTACATGTTTTCACCCCTCCCTTCCTTTGCATAAATTCGAGATTCCACGCAAAGCTTTGGTTTCTAGCGGTAAATATGGAGTTGCATTCTTCCGTCTTCTATTGAACAATCTTGTGGCCACTTTGACATAAGTTTCTTGCACCTGCAGAAAACATCCCGGGTGACTTGGATATACATTGATCCTCCCTTTCTTGATCTCTCACCTCCACTTTCTACATGGAGACGGCCCCGCCCTGTTGTTTCCCTCTATCCTAGGAGTGATGATTAAGTACGTTTGTCAATCCAAGTACAGCAGTGTTGATCTTTTGGCATGTATCACACCGAGGAATGGTCTGAACTCAAAAGGTTGGGAATGGAGGGATGTTCTTCCGTCTTCCGGTTTTTTGCAAAAGTCATTGAAGAATTGGGGAGATACCCTCCAAATTAAATGTGGGGTGGGGGTTTCAGGAGGGGGAGCTGGAGAGGGGTGATGGGGTAAGTTTTTAGAACAGAAGATCTAGTCCAAAACAGGAATTAGGGAAACATGAAAGAAAGGATGATTGAAGATTCCCACTTCCAAGAGAGCCCCAAGCGTGTTTCAGATCTTTTTGCCTGGTGCAGAATCTTCCGTCAAAGAAGCTTTGGCTGTTTTGCTTCCCACACAAGAAAAGTTTGTAAACAATAAAAACACCAGAAGAACATGGAGAAAGACCAACACATTATATTTACACAAATTATGCCACCTAGCAGTCACCAAAGCAGCGACTTGTGAAGTTCTACAAAGCCCAGACAAATACATTGACTAGAGGGGGACAGCATTTGGGGGAGACACACATCGTCCAGTGCGTTATGTTGCATTTGCCTCATTTCAACAGTGAGGTAGGTTTGCAGTGATCCCACAGCATGCAAATGAAGTCCCCTTTCTCCTTTAGCTTCTGTGACAGTGCAGTCACAACGGCAGCAGAGGGCATTGGCTCTGGGTACCACAAAGAAGCCTTCACTTATGGTTCCCCTGGAAGCCAAGCAGGAAGAAGTCCAGAATTTAGAAAGGTTAAGGATTTTAATCTTTGCTTCATCCATCCATCCTAGAACACACACACACACTCACACTCACACTCATTGTGGATGGCAGACCTAGCCCAACCCAGTGAAGGATGGATCTGATGTACCAAGCAAGTCCTGTGCCCTAGGATTAAGAATCCCTTATATATATAACTCTCTCCTAACCTTGGCTTCTTCTCTTGACCTTTAAACTGGCTCAGCCTCTCCTTACCTCTCTGCGCCATCTTCCCATTTAAACTAATTTCCAGTTTTCCAGCAGGAGATCAAGTCATGGGACAGCCCAGTTAAAACCTACCCTCCTGCAAAAGGGAGAGCTTTCAAGAGGACACTGAGACTGAAAGGACAGCTCTAATTGGCAAACATGAGGTAGTTCAGATAGTTGTTCTTTCTAACGACAAAGCAACAACAGTCAAAAAAAGTATTTCAGTTGTGCAGACCTGGGGCTGCTGCCAGACCTATCCCTGAGATTGCTTATATGCCTGAGAACACAGCACAGGAATGAGGACATAGAACAAAATATACAAAACCAGAATATTTATATTAAGAAAAAAAGTTAAAATGCACAAGAAACATCTAGTGCAGTTGGCCTCCTGGAGAAAGTGGAACCCAAGGTACAGTTATCCAAGGGAGCAAATAAATAAAATTGTATTGGCCCAGAATGGGGTGGAGTGAGCTTAGGAGCAGGACGTCTGCAGCTGCCCCACCAACCTCCCCTTTTGTCTATCATCACAGTCCACTGTTTGGGACGGTCCCCAGCAGTGGGGAGACAAGACATGGAAAAGCCCCACCCTACCCCTGAGAGATTCCCTCCCAAGGAATGTAGTAGCTCCTGGGTTGGATCCATCAATCTGCTCTCATACTTAATCTTTTCACTCTGGTATGAGAAATTTTTATAAATCGTCTTTCAAAGGAAAACGATCTCCATATCCAGGTCACTGTCAAAAACATGGAAATTCTAGGAGTATTTCTCCTGAAGCCCTCACTTGCATTTGGGTAGAGCATGGTTAGAGTTCCTTTGCCTCGCCCTTTACCCCCACCCAGACAGAAGAGGGGGTGATGCTGGGGACCCCAGTCTGAGACACACGGCAGTGCCAGCTGCCCCCTTCCCACCCCATCCCACTTTCTGCGGATTGACGCCTGCTCCTTAGAACTTGTGATCACAAAAGGCTTGCCCTCAAGCTCTGTGGTTCAATTCCGGGCCCCTGGGAGCAGGGCGTGATTGTGCAGCTCTTTTCCTTCCTCCCTAAAGTAGGAGGGCTTTCTCTGCAAGCCAGGGGCCCGTGGGCTTTCAGGGGACACGAGGCCCCACGTGGCTGATGCTCCAGCAGAAGCGGCACTTCTCGGGCTAGGGTGGCAGCTTGCACTGCTTGGCCTCACCATCGCGACCTCCCCTGCTGTAGCCACCTGTCGCCTTTCTATCTGCACTCCTGCACGTCTTTCCTCTTTGGCCACCTCTCCCTCCCAGTACAGGACACCCCACCAGGGCCGATGACACGGACAGATGCCAGCCCCTCGGCAGACTTCCTACTGGTGAACTGCACTGCCTCCCCATCCCTCAGACCCCGGAAGTCCCCCACGTGCAGTTTACTCTGATGCGCAGAGATGTCCGCTGGCGGCGTCACGCGCGAGCCGGGCACCGACGGTCGTGCACGCGAAAGCGAACCCGTCGTGGGTTGCACCGCGCAGCAGCGCCGCCCCTCGGCTTCCCCGGCCACCTTGGCCAGAGCCCTTGGTCCGTGCCTGAGCCTGTGGCCCCGGGCCCTGGCCGGGCGACTCCTGGCGCCGGAGAAGTCCAGAGGCAAAGGGTTTCGTTAGTTTTTCGCATTATTTTATGCATGAAGAAGCTCAGAGGTTAGCTGTTCGGCTGAGACAAGACCTCGGGCTGGGCAGATATACCTGCTCTTTGCCGGCAGCTGATTGACTAGGATGGACCCAGGGCCAAAGAGCAAGTGGCCTTCAGAGAATGTTGCAGGGACTCAGAGGCAGAGGCCACACTCAGCAAAAGATTAGTGAGTACCTCAGACACTATGTGTCATTGAATCTGCAGCATGCCATTAAAACCAAACAAAACGATACAAAAACACTGCTCATTGAACTAAGACAATGCTTTCTTATTGCTCAGAATTTTAATTTCATAAATGTTTTATTTCATAATTAAAAAAAATCTTTTTCACCAATCTAGATGTATACTATTTCTATTCACATAAAAAGGAAAATGCAAGCAAAGCAAATTGGTGAAGGTATTCCTCAGACTTTTGCACATTCAGTCCTGTTCCTCTGAATCACTTTTGCACTCAGTTATCAGTGTCAGAGTTTCCCCCAAGAGCTGCGGTGTTGCCTCATCTCTTAAAAGGATGCTCCACTATTGTCTCCAGGATTTTCTTCCTAGCTGCTGACCCCCCACCCCACCCCCAGTCTGCAGGCTTTGATACTGGCACTTTCTTTATTGTACAAGAATAAGTCAGAGGAAATGATTTCTCAGAGGCGTGAGCAAATGGTTGATTGTCTAAAACACCAAGGGGGCAGTCAGCCGGCCTGGGGACCGGGGAAAACCACCGAGTTTGAGCACAGGCAGGCGACGCTGCTGTAGCACAGCTGCCACCTGGCCGCAGCAATTGTGAAAGGCCAGTGACTGTGAGACGTACCCTCGTTTCAGAGATGTTAAGATTTGAAAAAATGTGTATTGCAGAATCGATGAGCTAAATCATTAAAATGGTAATGAAAGTGGCTTGAGAAACTTGTACAAAATGAACTGATCTGGCGTGTGATCACATGTTTTGTGTTTTGGCTTAAAAACTTTTTAATGAACATTGAATCAGACATTTGCTGATTTCGGAAGCCTTTCCAGAAGGTACCTTCCTAACAACCGCCAAATCCAGGCTCACTTAACTCCAGAACCGCGGTTCCACACCATTTGTTCCTTACCAGTATCTCCAGCTTTAGCTCTGACCACTCTCCCATATACCTTCCATGCCCCAGCTAATCTAAGATACTTGTATCTCCCTAAACAGGCTGTCTACAGACTCACCTCTTTGCATTTTCACCTCCTATTCCACCCACTAATATGCCATTTTTCCCTTGTTCTACTGGTGAATTCTCTTTAGCCCAAATGTCATCTCCTCCAGGAAGCCTTCCTAGATGTATCTGGGTTCCTGTGCCCCCTTGGCACATTCTATTCAAAGTGCATGTTTGTGGGTATGTTTCTTCTACTGGCCTGTGAACCATTTGAGGTCACATTCCTTGTCTTATTCCTCTGCATAGCCCCCAGGGTCCTGCAGTGATATCTGTTCTGGCAAGTTCTCTGTCATTATCAGCCAGAGAAATGAATGAATGAAAAATTACCACCTGGCAGCCACCGGTGTGGAACAGTTTGAAAAATGCTGGGAAACCCCACCTCCCAGCTCTCAGCATTTTCCTAGTGGATATTTATAGGAGTCCCCTGCTGAAATGAAAATAGCCTTCATACCAGCTTAACTCTTCCTAGCAAATAAGCAGAGGTTAATTAATCATATCAGAGTCTGGCCATCACAGCTGGCCGAGAATACCCCTATCCTACACTGAGCACAAGAGAGAGGCCAGGAGAAAGAGGTGCTTTGAAAGAGGAAATGGAGATGTCATTTCCTCCAGGAATATGTCCACAACCACCTCAAGTGAGCCCGGCGTCCTTCCTCCCCCATCACCCTGTGTCTCTTCTCTGCACTAGACCATGAATTCGAGGCACCCAGGGTCTTGTTGATCACTGCCTAGCACACATGGGTTGCTCATTTGGCATTTCGGGAATAAACAGAATTGAATTTCAGACCAGCACTCACATCTGGTGAAAATGGTAAAGGTTCAAAATACTGTGCCTGACAACATCCCAGAGAGCCGGACAAGTGGACAGACAGACACACATGAACGCAACACCAGCATCACTCCTTCCCCAGCAGAGTGCTGCCCATGCCAACCCCAAAATGAGAACTGGCGAAGGAGAGGGAAGCAGTCAGGTCATCAGGGCACAGGGCACAGGGTGCCTTTACACCAAGCAACGTCACAATCGCGTCAGCAAGAACAGCAGAGCAAAGACCCAACACAGGTTAGTTGGGGTGGCAAGAAGCCACACATCCTTATGCAGACTTTTCCGGCTGTGCCCACAAATGTTGGCATTGAGGCAAACTGAAGAGAAAGGAGCCTTGGCCAGGAGCTCAGACCCCAGCCTATCGGCTCTGCCATCGAATGTCACAGAGGAGCCCCTCTTCAGTGCCAGGCACCTTGCTGACCCCCCACAGGCATAAAGGTATTTAATCCTATGGAGAACGAATGGCTATGCTCATTTCACAGCCCCCAGCAGAGAGCCTGGCACACAGTAGGCACTCAACAGATACCTACCGAAGGATGGAGTGATGAAGGAACTGAGCCTTGGAAAGACCTCAAATGGTTCACAGGCCAGTGAAAGAAGCACACCCACAGACATGCACTTTCAGGACAATGTGCCAAGGGGCCACAGGAACCCAGATACATCTAGGAAACCTTCCTGGAGGAGGTGATATTTGGGCTAAAGACTTGGCCAAGGTTATCAGTAAGAGGTTGTGCTGGTTTGAAAGGATATATGTCCCGTAAAAAAAAGCCATGTTTTAACCTAAATCCCATTTCATAAAGGCAGAATAATCCCTATTCAATACTGTATGTTTGAAACTGTAATCAGATCACCTCCCTGGAGATGTGACTTAATCAAGAGTGGTTGTTAAGCTAGATTGTCCCGGCCCGCGGGACGATCAACCGAGGCTCCAACTCCTGTGAGGGAAAGAATGGTATGGGACAAGAGACATGAAGAATGACAGCAAGACAAGTATTCTGATCAAGCTGCAAAATTTTATTGAGAGAACAAAGCATATATACTCTTGGGAAGGGGAGGAGTGGTGGGTAAGGAAGTGGAAGTTAGGAATTGGCTGTTGCTGTTGCTAGGGTGAGCGACAAGGCTCAGGGTTTGGTGGCTGCTGTTGCTGGGGTGGAAGGCAGACTTCAGTTTCGCGCCTTGCGCCTGCGTACTGCTTTATCAGCCTGGGCAGTGGCGGGAAACGGAGAACAAAGGAGCAGGGAGAAAGAAGAACAAGGAAGTGGGCTCCGCTCTGGCGGCCATGTTACCGGCATTGCTAAACTCAGTGTACATCCGTATTGACTGCTCCCAACACTAGATTAAGTGATGACACGTCTATACCCATTTTAGTGGCTCTTAAACCAAGTTTCTGGAGTCCTATAAAAGAGGAAACATTTTGGAGAATGAGAGATTCAGAGAGAGCAGAGCAGAACGACATAGCCACGAGACGCAGAGTCCACCAGCCAGCGACCTTTGGAGATGAAGAAGGAAAATGCCTCCCGGAGAGCTTCATGAAACAGGAAGCCAGGAGAAGAAGCTAGCAGATGACGCCATGTTCACCATGTGCCCTTCCAGATGAGAGAGAAACCCTGAACTTCATCAGCCTTCTTGAACCAAGGTATCTTTCCTCTGGATGCCTTAGATTGGACATTTCTATAGACTTGCTTCAATTGGGACATTTTCTCGGCCTTAGAGCTATAAACTAGCGACTCATTAAATCCCCCTTTTTAAAAGCCATTCCATTCCTGGTTACCTCGCATTCTGCAGCTCGCAAACTAGAACAGAGGTGGGTCTAGAGTTCAAGCTCAAGCCTGTCTCACTCCAGAATTGTAAAGGTAGGAAAGCTCCCACCGTGCTGGCGTGAGGCTGCCCTTCAGAAACTATCATTATATGTCATTGGCACATGGTTAAATAGTCAACTCACATGTTTTTCATCCCCCCACCCCCCATTTATCTCCTTCTCTCTCTTTCCCTCCCAGCCTCTTGATCCAGTTGGTGAAGATAGGCCGTGGGTACTTTACCATACTGAGGGAGGAAAGTGCAATGAAAAAGAGGCAGCAGCAACTTCAGAAACTGAAAGAGGAAGAAATAAATAAATTCCAACCAGCCAAAAGGATCTCAGACACCCACTATGGCGATACTTTTGTGGCGTAAGTGGATGCCGTGCGACTGGCCCTGACAGTCTGGGGAGGGGCCACAGGGAGTGACGCTGCCTGATCGGGTTGGGAGGTACCCTCTCCTTTACACACTCATCCTCGTACCCGATGCTACAAGCTACCCAAGACATCTTGCTCGCCCCAGATGCGCCTCTGTCCCCTCTCCTTCCCAGGCTTATTGCAAACCCTAGACCTTCCCCCATGCTCTCCCTTGAACCCTAAATGCCACATGCTCTACAGCTAAATATCTACTCATCATTAAAAGGCAGGTTTACATGCTGCCCCTCCTGATAACCCCCCACCCTGGTTTCAGCCCACCCACCTCCAGTCCCCTCCCCCCCACCATTTGGGCTCCGGTTTCCCATAAGCTGTGTACGTATGTAGTTTACTTTCTCCACATAAGCATCCTTCTTCTAGACCTCCGCTGCATCCCAGGCACGAGTTCAGCATCCACACAAAGCAGGTGCACCAAAAATGTGTGTTGATTTGCTAACTAAGACAGAACTGCATTCTTCTTTCGTAAAGGACTCTGCTCTGGTTCGTGGCGGGACCTTATCAAAGAGAAGGGTCCATTCTGAAATGCCTGTGCATACGATAATGCTAACCACCACCACAAGAAAAACAAAACCACGTACTTATGATGAGTGCTTACTACCTGCGGTTTACACACGTCTTTTCTCAGCTGAATTTCAAAACATCCCCATGGCCTGGGTTCTATAGTCTGCCCCAATTTAGAAATGGTAGAAATGAGATTTAGAGATGTTCATTAATTCCCACCCCACTGAAGTCATAAGTTAGAAAGCATCACGGAGTCCCATGCTCCCTCCTGTCTGACACCAAATCCATGGACTGCATTTGTCTGCATGGACCAGCTCCAGGGACGCTTAGCTCTTGCAGATTGAAGGAAACACAAATCAGGGTGGAAAGGAGGCACTGAAGCAGGCAGAGAGCAAATGACCTGGCAGAAACGGCCTGCAGCTCTAGCCACCGCCCTCCGTGAGCAGTCATTCTCAGCCCTACACACTAGGCTCACCCGAGGAATTGAAAAAAACAGACACCCAGACTGCACCCCAGACCAATTACGTGGACCCTCTGGGGGTGTTACCTGAGCCTAATGTTCTTTAACTTCCCCCAGTGACTCTGATGTGAAACCAAGGCTGAGAGCCCCTGCGTTGGGCCCACGTTCAGGAACCCAAATTGTCAGGCTGTTTGCTAAAGGGGGGCTGGAAGCCACTCAGCACCGCACCCCAAAGCTTGCTCTTCAAAAAGCTAATTCAAAGAAATATTAATACACGCTTCTTAAAAACAAGAGTCCCGGTGTGAGAGGCCCTGGGACTAAGGCAGCAGTGGCCGACACACTCGTTGTCCTGGGACCTCCCTACAGCTGGAGGCTCCAGGAGATGCAAGGGGAGCCCAAGATGCAAGGTGGAGTAGGGGTTGTCGGTTTCTCCAGTCACCCTCTCACCCAAGTGTGGCCTTAGGGAGTCCCAGCTGATTACAGGATAGGTCTCCTCTTTGGCTCCTCATTCCATGCCGACCCGGGCTGAGACCCTGTTCCCCTGGCCTAGGCGAACCGGTCAAGAGGAAAAGTGATACTTTCCTGAATCAGCCAGTGCCCTCAGGACAAATCGGCTTACCTCCTTGGTTTCCATTCTCTCTTAATGTTTGGGCCTGGAGATTCCCACTTTGCTGTCAGCTCCTTGCCACTTTTAAGAAGAAAAAAAAAAAAATTGCCCCGTTGTCTGACATTTTTGTTTACTTCTAAATAAGCTAGTTTGCCATTTGTGCATTTATTTATTAACCCATTCTGAGATGAGAGAAAGTAAATATCATTTGCAAAGCCTGGTCCGTGCCTTTTTAGGCGCGAACATCCCAAGGAGGGGTCTTTGTTTGATGAGCAGGGGGTGTTGGAATGACCCCACAGCACAGAGAAAGAGCTAGACTGCCCCACATAAGAGGAGACATGCAGGAGACAGGCCGAGAATGTGAAGGGAAAAGATCACTTGGAGGAGAGAAGAGGGAAGAGGCAGTGCTCAGTGGGGCAGAGCAGAGCTGGCTAACAAGGACTGTGATGAGGTTTTGTGTCTTGGTGTGAGATGTGAATCCATTTCTCCGTTTCCCCACAAGATCTCCAGTAAAGGATTCAGTGATCCCTTGGAGCAGTACAGTCCTGGGTCTTTCTCTTAGGCCGTTTCAAAGTAAATCTGGAGCCGAGGAGCAGAGGCTGCTTCGCAGCAGGCACGTTTGGTTGCCCCATCAACCACTCACAGATTGAAGGCCCCGATGTGCCAGGCCCTCTGGTGGACGGACACGTGGACACAGGAGAAGGTTTGGGGAGCGTCCCCCTAGTGCCAAGTACCACAGGCGCGGCCACTCAAGTGCCCCGAAGTGTACCCATCCCCCAAAATTGAGGGGGCAGAAGGGGAATCTGGAAAAGACCCCCAGAGGTGTGCCATCCCAGCAGGATCTTTAGTGCTGGGTGGCGTCCATTGGGCGACAAAAAGAGGCAAGGTCAGAAAGAAACATCTACATCAGCTCCCCAGAAATCCCTGCAGCCAGAATTTCTGGATATGACAGCCAAGGCTGGAAAAAAATATGTGAAAAAGAGGACAGGATTGTATTGTCTCTTGCCAAAACTGAGATACCTTCTCAGAGTAAAGAAAGAAGGGAAAGAACGAAAGCAAACGAAGCCCATCATTCACATCTACTCAGCTGCTCAATGGGCCACCATTGCAGGGGCCCACGACACAGAAAGGGCCACCCCACGAGCAGGGAGGGTTTTTCTCGCTGCATGAGGGGGCTGCAGGAGCTCAGTGTAAAGTCTGCCTCCAGCCCTAAGCCGCTGGCACTCAGAGCGCCTGGAACTCAGACAACGCAAGCCAACTAGCAGGAACAAAGACAGGGAGTGAACTGGTGGTTCTTTTCCTGCAGGAGCTGTGCTCAGATTAATGCGCTGCTGACGGGGGAGCTGGGTGTGTGTTACAGATGCTCCTGAGGCCATTTAAGTGGGCCCATTGTATCTTCCCCTTGCTGGGATGGGGTTTGTAGTCCACGGTCATAGAGCACAGTTCTCCGCTCTCCAGTCCATGTTTCTGCACGTGAAACATGGGTTTTAAAGTTGAATAAGATTAGCAGTGCATGAGACTGACACACTTGTAGACATTGGTTTAGATTCTATGAGCTGTACAGGTGGTTATTAAAAATAGAACTGAAGGCCATCAGTGCGATGTAGCCATCGAACGTAGTTGGGGGGTGAAGGTCATAAAAGAGCATTTGGAGGTGTCCATACCAGTGCAGAGGAGTGATCAAGGGCCCAGACCTGTGGAGCCTGCCAGGACTTGGGTTCGAGTCCTGTGGCTTCCCCATACCAACTGTGCGACTTTGGGGCAAATCACTTTGCCTCTCTGAACCTCCTTTTTCTTCCCCCATATTCAGGCTGTCGACCACCAAAACTCGTTATGTGGATTCAGTGAGATGCTGCTTCCAAACAGCCTGGTGCATAATAAGTGCTCAGTAACCGAGAGCTACCATTATGTGATAAAGTTAATTTGATGTCTCTGGGCCTCAATTATATGCAATTCTTAAATCTAGGGCTAAAATGCTAAATTTCCACGAAGCCTAGAAAATAGGCTGCATCATTTTTGGGGGTCCCTCCACCTCTAAGAGCTATACTTCTATAAACACAATTCCAGTGACAAAAGCATCTAAAATACAAGCATTCATCTATAAATGCTTTTTATACCAATTATTTGATTTTGTGCATTATTAAAACCAAAAGGATTTTTCACCCCTCTGGATCTCAGGCCACAGAGTGAGTTCTTTTAGACTACAGTGTTAAGTCTGACAAACTATGCAGGGAAAGAAGAAAATCGGGCATTTCCCAAAAGATTTCTGCCAGCAAGCAGTCTTTCCCACTATGCTCAATGACCTCGATTTTCAGCTGTAGATTCAGCTAAAAAGGTGGGAGAAAAAAATCACAAAACCAAGGGGAAGAATTTCTTTTTATACTGTGGTTTAGAACGGCATAAAACCAGAGATTAAGAAGTGTGAAAACTGGGTTAATTTTTACATATCCTAAACCACTGGGATACATGGGTGGAGCCAGTAAGATGAGGCACGCCAATGTTTGCTTGTACTTGCTTCAGCTCTTAAAGTTGAATAGAGAGTCCATGGAAATGGAAATCAGGGGACCTAGATTCTGGTCCTATTTTTTTTTTGGTCCTACTTTTTTTAGTTAACTCTCTGACCCCAGCTTGTCCTCAAATTCCAAGAAAGAGGGTAAACTCCTAATGTGCACCTCAGCACTGCCTCCTTTGGAGCCTCTATCCCATTCCCCATACTAAGCCAGAGTGACCATGTGAAAGTATAAATTGCTCCCAGCTTAAAAGCTTCAGTGGCTGCCATTGCTTGCACAATAAAGATGTGAAATCTGAGAAGAAGCTGCAAGGCCCCTCATGGTTAAGTCCCAGCTGCCCCTCCAGCCCCATCCTGTGGTGTGCCCCCCTTGCTCCCTCTGCTCCAGCCGCACTCTCCTACTTCCCCACTTACCACATGCCTTCCCACCACAGGGCCTTTGCACATGCTATTCCCGCTGGCTGTAAGGCCTTCTCTTCATCCATCTGCCCAGTTAATTCCCATTCAACCTGCAGATTTCAGCTCAGTATTTACTTTGCTCGCAGATACCGTTGCCATGGACAACCAATCCGAAAGTGTATTAAATTTAAATGATGGACATTTATTTTATTCGCAAATCTGAAGTTTGAATAGAGCTTGGTGGGGAAGACTTGTCCCTGCTCCACACAGCGTTTGCTGGGGCAGCTCAAAAACCATCATGTGCATGGATGAGCAGGCCAGGACCTTTGGTTCCTCTCCCAGTGGACCTCTTCACAGGCTGTCAGCTTCCTCGCAGCATGGCAGCTGGGTTCTCAGAATGAGCAAAAACCGACATACCCAAAATAGTGATTACCAGTTCCTTAAAGCTTGGGCCTAGACCCTGCCACTGCATTACTTCTGACCTGTTCCATCACTTCAGCCAGTCTCAAAGCCAAAACTCAGGGGGAAGAGGATGGAGACCCCCATCTGTCAACTCAAAGAATGTCAAAGACTCCGGGTGACTGTCATTCGAAATGGCCACAACTTCCTCAAGGAAGTATTCCCTGGCTTCCATTTCAATCATCTTCCCCACTTTAGGCTCTCGAAGCATCGTGTACCCTCCCTCCCAGCACCTGTCACAACTGGGTGTCTGATGACCTCAGTCTCCCCACCAGACTCTAGGCTTCAGGAGGGGAGGGCTTGGGGCTGAACCCCCGTTGCGGCATCTGCAGCCCCCAGCCCGGAGCAGACGTTTAATAAATATTGGTGGAAATGAACAAATCAGGCAGTCTGTCAACGAGTCAATCAATGAAGCTCTTAGAGGGGGGCTCTGAAACTATAAAAGGCCTTTAGAGAACTGGCAGGTAGCATGAATTAGTGAGGTAGGCAGGGAGAGAGAAGGTGGCGGGACTGGGGGAGGGGGTCAGCGTTGAGTCTGTGCAATCTGAGAAGCACATGGTTCAGGAAAGCAGGCAGCCATCCTCCATCCTCGGCCCCAGCCCCTGATTCTTGCCAGCAGGAGCCCAGAGTGGCCAGAGCTTCCCATTTCTCAAGAACCAAAGCTTTTCCATTGTTTTGTGATTATCTCCCAATTTAAAAATATAGACAGTTGACTCAGTTAAACACACACACTTGTCTTCGGACTGGATTTGGTCGTGGGAAAAACAGATGTAGCCCTGTGGTTCAGACATGCCAAAGAAAAGGAACTTTCTTTATTTTCCATGACTAGAATTACTTGCTTCCATGAAAGTGAATGATAGAACTTAAATTTGGTATTAAATGTAACTTAGTCTTTCCACTTTGAAAGTCTTTTTCCCCACCGGAAGCATCATCCCCTCCTCTCCCCCCCACCTCCCTGGAAGGTGCCTGGCTTGAGGGAAAGCGTCCGTATTCTCTTTGGGGCAAGGGACGGGCTTTTGGTTTCACACCGCAGCCTGGTGGCTACTGAAGTGTGACTGGTCATGGCTTATTTTGGGGGGCATACTCATGCCCACTTCAGAAGGGCAATGTCCCCACATCTCATGGCTGATTCAGCCAATTAATCAATACTCTTCAGCACTGGGGGAAGCCCCCTTCTGAATAACACTGGAAACCACTCTGATCCTTTGGCTCTAGGTGGTCCCTTATTTGTGCCCATCCCACCACCTCCACTTTTCATCATCTCCAGGCTAGGACCCTGGTGGAAGCCGCCCGCATCTCTGGGGCCTTAATTATTGCAATAGCTCCTATTTGCTCTCCTTGACTCTGACCCTGCCCTTTTCAAAACAGCAGCCAGAGGGCTCCTTTTCAGATGCAGGTCAGATCAGATCTCCTCTCTCCTCAATAACTTTTTCTCTAGCTCAGAGAAAGAGATAAAACCCTTGCTAATGGTCTCCAGGGCCCCTGTTCTCTCTCTACCCTCATCTCCCTCCTCTCACTATCACTCACTCCACTCCAGCCTCCTTGCTGCTGCTAGAATACAACCCTGCCTCAGGACCTTTGCACATGCCACTCTCCCTGTCCAGGCAGATACTGGAATTCCTCTCTCCCTCACACACTGCAGATTTTTATCAAATGTCACCTTCTAAAGGACACCCTCTTCCAATCACGCCATTTAAAATTGCAACTCAAAGCTCCTACTGCCTTTTCAAATCCACTTCTCTGCTTTGTTCCTCCCCATAGCACCCATCATTACCTAGTACAGAGGTTGGTGAACTATGGCCACTGGGAGAAATCCAGCCCGCAGCCTCGTTTTGTAAACCAAAGTTTTATTGGAACATAGTCCTTTAAGTTTTGTTTACAAATTGCCAGTGGCCATTTTTGCCCTATAACAGCAGTATCAGTCCCCAGAGCTGAAAACATTTACTATCTGGCCCTTTAAGAAAACATTTCTGCCCCCCAGTCTTGTACACTGGTAGACTACAGGAAGGTGATGCAAAGGCTGCTCATGGGCCACTTGGCTTCTCTGGTTCTGCTTTCCCTTCAGCAGATACGACGCTGACAAGATTAAGAAGGCAGAGGGAGGCACCGCCTGCACCCCGCGCCCGTTCACACCCCTGCACAGCTGCATCATTGCGCCCTCCCTGCCCGCTGCGCACGTGTGAGTGCAGCCCCCGGCCCCGCCAGCCCCAAATCGGAACCCAGGTGCGACGACTCAGTGCGCTGACTGCGTTGGGAAAGCCGCTGAGCTGTTCCTTTGTCCCCTTGAAAGGGACATTGCGCCCAAAGCCGGCAAAGCTATTTGACGTATAAAAATAACAGAGAGTGGACCTGGCGGCTTAGAGCTGAGTGGCAAATCAGCCGGCGCTGAGTCACCCCCTTCCTTACCAAGCCAGATGCTCTGATGTCAAATGGTTTGCAAAGCCTGATCAAATCTGTCTGCAGCTCTCACTGGGCAGGTGCAGGAACGTCTCAGCCAGGGCTCAGGGGACAGGGTTTCTCCCCAAGACTCAGGGAGCGATTTCCCAGAGAAGTCGTCTGTTGTCCCCGGACCCAGGGCATATCATCACGGCCCTGGGGCAGCAGGGACTCATCAGCCCCCCAAAGAACACTCTTGCATTCTAAAGCCTTGACATCTTGCTCCCCTTGTGTCTATTCTGAAGAATCCCCAGCCCAACTTTTTCCTTTTTCACTAGCCCTTTCCAATGGGAATATTTCAGGCCCAACGATAGAAGATTTTGACTTTAGGGCACAGTTTCTCAGTCTCAGCACTGTTGATATTGGGGACCAAACAATCATTTTTTTGTGTGTGTGGGAGTGGGAGGGGCTGATCTGCTTTAATTGTAGGGCATTAAGCAGCACCCCAGCCTCTACCCACCAGAGGCCAATAGCAAAAACTCCCTCCCCGTTGTGATAACCAAAGATGTCTCCAGACATTGCCAGATGTCCCCTGGGGACAAATCACACCCAAGCACCCCTCCCACACACACACATCCTCACCGCCTGACCCCCAGCTCCCTGCCAGGAACCAGTGCTTCAAGGAAATGAAAATGATGCAGTGGGTTCTAGGCTGCTCTGTCTGTCTGTCTGTCTGCTAAATATTTATTAGGCCTTATGGTGCCAGGAAAGACGTCACTTCTGAACACTCTGCAGGCGTCATGTCATTCACTCCTCCCGGGTGCCGCGTGGATGTAGGTGTAGCATTTTCCCCATCTGCAGGCGCTCGGAGAGGTGTACCTGTCTGCCCAGGGCCCCAAAGCACGGCGTGGGGCTGCGCTGGGGTTTTAAGCCAGGTGTGCCTGGCCTCAGAGCCTGAGCTCTCATCACACAGCGCCCAGAAACTATATTCAAAGGTCTGGCCTTGGACTGGAAGATTAGGAAGAAAGCAAGAGCGAGGTCACAGGAGCAGATGGTCAACAGGAGAACATCACCCATAAGTGCCCTTAGATGATGGAGAGAAGATGCCTCACCCACAGAGCACAGCCCTGCTCCTGCCTGGTTCAGCCTTTAATGAGCCCCCACCCCGTCTTCCTTCTTCCCTGCCTCTGATCAGTGTGATCATCGGCTTCTTGGCAGACCTCACTGTCCAGGCCATTCCAGCCTGCAGTCTAAGCCTGCTCTTCTTAAACCACCTCCTCGCAATAAAAAAAAAAAAATAGACCTACATTTTCTTATAATATCCCTTACAAAAACTTGGCAGTTCTGCCCGTCTTCCCACAGACAAGCGCTACGAAACGAATGGTGGACATCAGGGGCTCTTAGACTTCTGCTTGCATCCACGTCATCTGGGATTGGGAGTCAGGGGTGAGGAGTGCCTGACAATGCAACTTCCTAGATCCCGCTCTCGATTCATTTGCTCTGAGTAAGCTGAGGCTCAAAGCAGCCGTGGAAGTGACTGGAGAGGATTTCTTTCCCATCTTCCATGAATGCCAGATGGGGCCACGGAAGCCACAGAGCGAGAAGAACTTTGCCAAAGGTGACACAGCTTCAGCTTCCTAGGTCAGATCTTTAGGCCGTGTTTGCTACATAGGCTAGCAGAGTTATTATCACAGAGGCAGCGGCCCTTATTCCTTACACCCTAGAACAGGAGTTGGCAAATGTTTTCTTAAAGGATCAGATACTAAATATCTTAGGCTTCCCAGACAGGTGGTCCGTATCGCAAGTGCTCAACCCTGCCATTGCAGCATGAAAGCTACAATGAAAGGAAGTGGTCCTGCTTGAATCAAATGCTCACAAGTCCGCAGGTCAGCTGGGGGGTTCTGCTGGGCCACCCCTGCTTACTTGCTCCTAGCTGGGCTTGCTTCTATGTCTGCATTCAGGTCCCAGAGGGGCAGCTGCAGGCTGGCTGGTCTCCAGTGGTCTCATTCACAGGTCTGTTGGCCGCTGGGTTGTTGGGTTACTCTTGTAGGGGAGTGGCTGAGCCACATGTCTTGTCATCTAGCAGGCTGGCCCAGGCTCGTTCACATGGCCATTGGGAAAGGTTCCAAGAACAAGAAGCCGAAGTACCCAAAGCCTGTTGAAGCGGGGGCTCAGAACCGACACAGCAGCACTTCCGCCACATTCCGTGGGCCAAAGCCAGTAGAGTAGGCACAGGACAGCGCCTCGTAGTGGGAGGGCTGCACAGCCACATTGCAGAGGGCGTGGATGCAGGGAAGGATGAGAAAGGAAGACATTTTTGTAAATCTACAAGAGAGCAGCAGGGCAGAGTCTGCCTGGTCAGTTCTGGAATTCTCATTCATTGCATCAGCTCGTGCAAACCATCCCTCCGCGAGACCTTTCAGCCCCTGTGTAATTGATCCCCAAACCAGCTGAAAATCCTGAATCGACTCAGTGGGGATCAATTCAGTCATGTCAAGCAAGACTTGACTTTATCTTTAAGAAAATGGCAGTGGGGGTATGGGGTAGTCGGCATGAATGAGGAAAAGCCCCTCGTTTCCTCTCTGAGACGACGGAGCCGCCCGTCACCACCTTTTGCAAGAGGTGGGCCTGCCAACCCTGTCCAGGCAGCAGTGGGTGCGTGGAGTGACTGACTTTGTATGCATTTTCTGACTTCTCAGGGACAGAAAAAAAATGTTGTTTCCTCCTTGGGGATATTTGCACCACTCAGATTCTGGTGGTTATGGCTGTTCCGTGGAATGGGCATTCCGTGCATGCTGACCACCGGGTGCTCACCCCAAGTCTCTGATTCCAGGGATTTTACCAATCAGGCTTTGTGCACCCCATTTGGCTTTTTTTTCCTTTCATTTTTTGCCTGTTATGCCCTGAATTTAAGAAAATCAATGCTTTCTCTTTTAATTTGACAAAAATCCAAGATACTGTGCACAGTCATCATGAGAAAGGACCAATTTCTTGACGGCATGTTTCTGGGGACCTTTTTTCTGCTTTTTAGTTTGTTTAACTGCAGATGAGAGGACTGGGCATTGGAGTCAGAGCCCAGAACCCCATCCTGGGGCAAAGGCAGGGGTTTTACCCAAACCAGAGACACACTGTGGTTAAGAATGTGGACCCAAGAGCCAGACTGCCTGGGCTCAGACTCCCGCTCTGCCACTGCTGGCTTTTGTGACCTTGGACAAGCGATGCAAGCTTTCTGTGAGTCAGTTTCCTCATCCATAAAATGGGGATAACAACAGTGCCTCTTTCATAGAGTTGTTATAAGGATGAAATTAATAGAGGCAGAACACTTACAACAGAGTTTGGCAAAGAGAAAGCACCCTATAGAAGTGGTTCCTAGTAGTATCATTTTGTCGTTTCTGTTACTCTCCTTCATTATCCCGGTGCATCTGCATATGAGAGTTGTCCCCAAGTTTTCAGCTCAGGAAAATGTCATCTATGAACCAGTGCAGTCCTACTATCTTCCATTCAGTCGCCAAAAACACAGTGAACCTACTGTGTGCTAGGCACAGGGTACCCTGGAGTGGACGGGAGCCTAGCTTGTAGGCTCATGGGCTGGAGAGACAGGCAGTTCGAGTACAGTAGCAATCTGAAGTGTGGGTGCAAGGTGACACGTTGTAGGAATGGGGGAAGCCGAGAGACTCTAACCTCTTTGGAGAGTGCCTAACCCAAACCTGGAGTAATCAAGGAAGGGACAGCTGAGCTGAGACCCACTCAGTGAGAGACAGAGGAGGAGAAGGAGGAGGAAGGAACACATATGTCAGGAGCAGAGAAGAGTGCTAGTTACCTCCCTTCACCCTCACTCTGACTCTGTGAAGCCAAGTTACATGATTGTCATCATTTTACAGATGAGAAAACCGAGAGTCTGGGAAATGAAGACATTTGGCCAAGACCACATGACTAGTAAGGGGCAAAACGAGGATTTTTAACCCTGGGCAATGTGGAGAGGGAGTGTGGTGAGTGTGAGCAACAGAGCAGGATTTTGGCAGGCTGCAGATGGCAGCCCAAGGGGGTAAGTGGGGCTGGAGAGGCAGACGGAGGTCCTGTGTGTGACAGTTTAGGAAGGCTGAAGCTTTTAATAAGGGAGGCGTGGCATCTGGTTTATCACCTGCGGAAATGAAGCTCACGCTCACATGCCCCTCGCCCCTGTTGACAGATGAGACCCCGTCCCCACTGAGCTCCCTTGGTTTGTTGCCCCCTCCCCTCCCTGCTTCCGCCCCTTGCATCCCAAAACCCACTCCACGGGGCCTCTGGGATGTGCAACACCAGAGCCGGTGTCTCCCAGAGCCTTGCAGTTGCACAGGTCCATAGTGAAAGTGCAGGGAGGCCCTGAGCTCAGCACAAGGCAAGCTGCGGCTGTCGCTGCGTCTGGATATGGCCCAAGTTGTCCCGTAGGGACAACGATGGCATCAAGGGGCGAGAGAAACAAGAACGGGAAGGACTGGGTTTGCAGATGTTTGAGAGCAGAAGCGAGGGAATAGTAGGTGCTTAGTAAATAACTTGGGAAAGGATGGAAGGGGCTCCAGAGAAGAAAGAAGAGAGCCACTGCCCTCTCGTTTTCCTGAGACCTGATGGACACAGCCGCCCGGGGCGTGGGAGGGGCCAGTTCCCTTTGAGCCGTGTGAAATACTCGCCTCTCAAGAGACAGCCCCAAGTGACCCTGGACGGGCTGCTTACGTGAGCCCAGGCCTGGGGGCCCGCCTTCCGAGGTGGTGCTTTCCTGGAAGCGGGGAGTGCCGACTCCTTCCTGCCCTGAGAGCATCAGGCCCGGGAGCCCTGGGGAGGAAGTATCGATCCAGGCAGGGTGCAGTTCTCAGTTCCCTGGAAGAGCAATTAGACAGGTTCATAATGGAGGCCTCTGGCCCATTAGTGCAACAGGAGAGCCTGGGGAGGGTGGGGGCTGCTCAGGATGCCACCTGGCTTCCAGGAAACACACAGCAGCAGCAGCAGAGGCTTAACCCTCTCCTGATCCCGCCGCAGGGGCCCACCAGGCACTGCACCGGCTTTGCCCAGAGTTCGGGCCCACGGGAGCTCAGCTCTGGGGCAAGACAGACTCGGGTTCAAATCCTCACGAATTCTAGCAGCGCCGCCTCGGGCAGTCCCCGCCCCTGCCTCCGTAAAGAAGAGGACATAATGGTGCCCTCCTCCCAAGGTTATGGTGCAGGTTAAATGAGATGCCCGGTCCCATCCCTGTCCCCAGCAAGCTGTGTGGCCTTGAGGATGCAGATGCACCGCTCTGAGCCAGTTTCCTGCCTTCTAACCTGTGCAAAACATTTCTGACCCTACGGGTTGTTGGGAGAATTAAATGACTGGGTTGTTGGGAGAATTAGATGACGTGTGTGAAGCGCCCCAGGCAGTGCCTCACTCCCTGTGGGTGCTCAATGCAGGGTGTTCCAAAAGTCAGAAAACAAAGGGGAGGCTTATTTTTAAACAGCACGTTAGTTAGGCTTTCAAGCAATGTGCTCAGTGCCCCTTCCTTCAACACCCAGCTGCATTTCCAACTTACAGAGTCCAGCTGTCAAACCAGAGAGGGGAATGGAGAGTACAACAAATATACTATTTCCCTGTGTTTCCAGACTTTTGGGACACTCTGTAGATAACTTAGCTTAGGGTCATCCCGTTCCAAACCAGGGCTCTGCCACCACCTGGCCTGTTGACCTGGCACAGCTTTCCTAAGTCCTCTGCGACCCCGACTCCCCATCTGTAAAGCGGAGCTAAAGCAGACCCCCCAGACCATTGCCAAGGCTTCGTGGGGTCATGGCTGCAAAAGACTTAGGCTTTTTCTTTTCTTTTTTTTTT
>PVIY010011052.1:15327-66733 GCA_004026745.1 Myrmecophaga tridactyla | reverse complement strand
CTGAATCTGGAGACTGCCAAGTCTCCGTAGAAACCGCCACGAAAACCCCCGTTTTGTCCCCTTTCCTCTTTTTCCGGTTAGCCCAATAAGCGACTTCTGACTTGCCCGGTTTCGCGTGAGCTGGGGGTCTATTTTTCGTAATCAGAATTTGTTTATTAATGCCACAATTGGCGCTTGGTTGGATTCAGTCCCTGCTACTGTTTCCTTTCTCTCCGCGAAGCCGCCTATGGGGGAGGGGCGCCGGGCGCCGGCCGCTGGCCGCCGCGGCTTTGGGGAACTCACAGATCCGGCGAGTTGCCGTCGGTCTAAGCTGCTCCCGTTCTGGGCGCACTGTGTGTTCGGTCACTATAGTGGTTCCGGAAGCTATTCTGTATTGTTTCTGGTTATCTAGTAGTTGTTCTGGAGGACGAACTAAAACGCGCACCTTGCTAAGCCGCCATCTTGGCCCCCCTTCTCTTTGAACATCTTATGAAGATGTTATTGGTTAAGGTGTACCTGAACTGAATGAGGGTGGGCCTTAGTCCAATATGGTTAAAGCCCTTATAAGCAAAGGAAATTGGACAAGGAGAAAAATGTTACAGGAAGAGAAAGAGGCTGGAAATCACTGGAATCCATAAGAGAAAGGAAAAGACATGACCATATGACTTGCCATGTGACAGAAAAGCAGGGACTAAGAGTTACCGGCAGCCAGTCCCAGAACACCAAAAGTCTTCAAGGAGAAAGCATTGTCTTGCTAACAACTTGATTTTGGAATTCTCCTGGTCTCAATCCCATTAAACCAACCCATTGTATGGTATTTATTTCAGCAACCAGGAAATGAAAACAGTGTTATACTGGCATATGAATAGACATTTAAACCAATGGAGTGTAATTGAGAATCCAGAAATAAGCCCTCACAGAGAGAATCAATGATTTTTTCAACCAGGATGCCAGGACTATTCAGTGGGTAAAGAACAGTATTTTCAACAAATGGTACTGAGATAGCTGGATATCCATATGCAAAAGAAGGAATTTGGTCCCCTACCTCACACCATAGACAAAAATTAATCCACAATGTATTACAAACCTAAGTATAAGAAGCTAAACTTATAAAAATCCTAGAAGAAAATATAGGAATAAATCTTCATGACCTTGGAATAAGCAATGTCATTTTTTTTAGAAATAACACCAAAAGCATAAGTAACAGAAGAAAAAACAGATACACTGAACTTCATTAAAATAAAAAAATTCGGACATCAAAGGCTGCCAACAAGAAAGCTAAAATAAACCCACAGAATGAGAGAAAATATTTACAAATCGCATATCTGATAGACTTCTACTATTCAGAACATATAAATAACCCTTACAACCCAACAATGAAAAAACAAGTAACCTAATTTAAAAAGGGCAAAGGAATTGAATATACATTATCTCCAAAGAAGATATACAACTAGCCAATAAGCACATTAAATGAGTTCTACATCATAAGTCACTAGGAAAATGAAAATTAATTAAAGCCACAATGAAATACCACTTCATGCCAATCTGAATGGTTAAAATCAGAAATACAGATAATAACAAGCATTTATGAATTGTCAAGAACTGGAGCCCTCTTCTATTTGGGGGATGTAAAGTTATGTGGTCACTATGGAAGACAGTAGCTTAGAGTTCCTCAAAAATGCTAAACATAGTTACCATGTAAAAAAATGCTAAACATAGCAAGTCCACATGAAAGCACACATCCACACAACAATTTACATATGAATGTTCCCAACAGCATTGTCTACTGTTCTAGTTTGCTAGCTGCCTGAATGCAATATACCAGAAACAGAATCGCTTTTAAAAAGGGGAATTTAATGAGTTGCTAGTTTACAGTTCTAAGGCCGAGATAATTTCCCAATTAAAACAAGTCTATAGAAATGTCCAGTCAAAGACATCCAAAGAAAGATACCTTGGTTCAAGAAGGCCAATGAAGTTCAAGGTTTCTCTCTCATGTGAGAAGGCACATGGCAAACACAGTCAGGGCTTCTCTCTCAGCTGAAAGGGCATGTGGCAAACACAGTGTCATCTGCTAGCTTTCTCTCCTGGCTTCCGGTTTCATGAAGCACCCTGGAAGGCATTTTCCTTCTTCATCTCCAAAGGTTGCTGGCTCATGGGCTCTCTGCTTCGTGGTGCTGCAGCATTCTCTGTTCTCTTCAAATCTCCTTCATTCCCCAAAATGTTTCCTCTTTTATAGGACTCCAGAAACTTATCAAGACCCACCCAAATGGGTGGAGACAGGTCATCACCTAATCCAGTTTAACAACCACTCTTAATTAAATCACATCTCCAGGGAGATGATCTGATTACAGTTTCAAACATACAGTATTGCATAGGGATTATTCTGCCTTTACAAAATGGGATTTTGATTAAAACATGGCTTTTCTAGGGGACATACATCATTTCAAACCAGCACATCTATAATCACCAAAAAGTGGAAACAACTTAAATGTCCATCAAATGATGAATGGATAAACTAGGTGGTATATCCATGCAATGGAATATTATTCAGCAGTAAAAAGTAATGAAATACTAATCCATGCTACCATGTGGAAGATCCTTGCTAGTAAAGGAAGCCAGTCACAAAAGACCATATATCGTACGATTCCATTTATGTGAAATGGGTCTCTAGGGAGACCCATTCAGGCAGAAAATTAATTAGTGGTTTCCTTGGTCTGGGTGGGGAGGGAGGTAAGGATGGTAGGAATGGGAAGTGACTGCTAATGGGTAGAGGATTTAGTTTTAGACTATTGAAAATGTGCTAAAATTAGATAGAGGAGTGATGGTTGCACAACCTTGTAATACAGTAAAAACTTCTGAACCGTGCACTTTAGATGGATGGATTTTATGGCATGGGAAATATATCTTAATAAAGCTATAAAAAAAGATGAAAAAGCTGTGTGGACATCCAGGAGAAGAACAATGGCATCTCAAACCAGGGTAGTAGTCATGGAAGTGGTAAAAAGTAGTCACATCCCAGATATATTTTTAATTTGTGCTAACAGGATTTCTTGACAGATTGCTATGAGAAGTTGAATTAGCTCAGTTACTTCTCAAAGCATTCCTCATTTTATAGCTGAAGAGACTATGAGAAGTAAATCAACCTGCCTGAGGTAACAAGGTTAGAAAGCAGCAGAGAGGAACTTAGCCTCAACTCTGTCTGACACCAGTCTGTGTACATAACACTTGTCCAGTACCACCTTGAGCACTGGAGTCAGCAAGCTTCCTCACAGACTTTGCTGAAAGAAAAAGAATTTAATCCTAGGACCATGTTAGAGTTGGGGGAGCAGTATAGGGTACGACAGCAGACAGAGAGTGGAAACAAAGAATTAGCCAAACAACAGGTGGATAAAGCAGAAGGACCTTTACAAGGGATTGAATGAGTGCCTTACGCCTGCTGCCTGGCTTAAGAGGGAATAGGGAGGGAAGAGCAGGATGGATGGACGTATACACACACACACACACACACACACACACACGAGGAGACCAGGATACCAGGGGAAATGGATGACAAGTGGCACTTGCTAATCACCATTTTTAAGGGAAAAGAAAAGAAAACAGAAATGGAAATTGAGGTGACTCCTGCATGGTGAAAGAAAGAAAAGCCATGAACATATGGGACAAAAGTTGAATATGAGATCCTGTGCCCAGCATGGAATTTGTCCATTTCTCTTTGGAAAAAAATAAAAGAAAATTAAAAATAAGCAACTCCCCCACTCTGTCCAGATGCTGTCAAAGACAGCTTGTGGGAACCATCATCAATCGTGGGGAATTTTTATAAGAAAAATTGAAACCCAGACCTCAGACTGGTTTGGTCAGTAACATTCAGCAGGGCATGTGACAGAGGGGTGGCTGCTACCTTAGAAAGGGAACCAGGAACAGTGAACTGCAATCAAGGTTAGGAGGGAACCCATGCTGCCTGGGCTTGTCATGGGCAGCAATTCTGCAAAGGAAAAATGATTTTGAAGTGCTTCCAGGTTTGTAGGCAACAGCATCAGGATCAAGGACTCAAAGGTTTTTGAGAATTCCCAGCACCAGGAAAGAAAAAACTAAAGTCTGGGAGAAAGGAGAAGGGTAGAGAGTGCTGTAAGTTCTGTCAAACAAGGGAGTCTCTTTCTACATGGAGGCAGGATTCTCAAGTTATCTCTTAAGGCAAAAATTACCCTTGAATCTCCCTACATTATTCATAAAGTACGGCACACAAAGATCTACTCCTGTACTGTACTCCTGTTCTGTAATATATAATATAAATGTATAATGAGCACAGTGACTAATTAAGCATACATTATGGAATTAAGCATATGCAAAATATAATTTTACAGAATGTTTGCTACAGTATGGCATTAGAATAGTTGCTATACCACACATATAATTGAATTCCTATGTTAAATGTTATGTATGATGCAATCCACTCTCAAAATATCTGAAAGCACAAAAAGAAAGACATGGTATCCCATCTCAAAGCTAATGCACAGCACAAAGCTGACACCCAAGAGACACTTACAGACTCAATGAATAAATAAATATAATAATGATGTTGCTCCAGCTAGAGGACAGAACAAAGACAAGACTGAGTATTATCTGGACTGTTTGGTTGAGGTGCCCCATACTTGAGTATCAAGGATGAATACTTTCAATACAAGCACAACCAGACTTCGAAAGGTTGTCATAGGATCTGGTGTTGAATCATTCCTCCTCAAAAACATGTTTAGGCCTTTTAGAGAATAGGAGTAAAGAATGTAGCAAAGGTTTACAAACTGATTCCTGACAAGGCAGAACTTAAGCACAGCGTCAGAAAAATTCACCATCTATCGCCAGATCAGTGGTTTTCAAACTTGAAGGTGCATCAAAATCACTTGGCATTCTTGTTAAAACACAGAGAACTGGGCCCCATCCCACACTCACCCCTACCCCCCGAGTTTCTGATTCATGAGGTCTGGGATGGGGCCTGTGTTATTGCACTTCTAATAACTTCCCAGGTGATGCTGTTTGTTCAAGAATCACTCTTGTGAATGACTGACTTATACTCAATAGATTAATAGATGGTTTGGCTGAGGGAAGCTGCAGGAGCACTCTTCAGCCATTTTTCTTTCAAGACAAATGCTCCAGATCATCAATGATGCCTTGCGGCAGTCCCATGAACACTGGTCCACCAAGCAAAGATGTCATAAGCTCCCCTCTTCTTTCACAAAAATTAAAATCTATCACCTAAAAAGGAGTTCTCAAGAGTTCAGAGATTCTTTCCCAACTACAGGCTGAGGTTCCAGACAGCAGGGACATTTTTTTATTTTTGCCCATTTGGAAGCCTCAGGAAGATTTAGTACTCATTCCTGGATGGACACTATTTATGTCAATGATTCCCAACATATTCAGAGCTTTTATTCTCTTTTAGAAATCAGGATATTCATTCAAATGATAGTGGAGACTTGAGAAAAAAATGCCAACCCTATTTTTCATGGGATATGATTTATTATTGATAAAGTCCCACATTGACCATAATCTCTCAGAGAATTCTAGACACGCAAAGAAACCTGAAATACCTCCCCAATTCACTATGTTCTTGCAGTTCTCCATAGGTTTGAACACAAAATACTCTGGTTCTGTAGAATGGCTTCCTTTCCTTTACCATGGTGAATTCTCTTCTACTTTCCTTTATTGTAGCATTTTCACAGTAATATGGACGTTGTCCATTTATATATCTAACTCTGCTTTAGGCCAGAAGCTCTTTGAGGACAGAAACTATACTATACTCTTTGAAGCTTAAGCACGTATTATAGTACATTCCACATGGTAATTTTTAAATAAATATTTGATATGTGAATAAATTAATAAGTGAATAAGTTGCAACAGTCTTCTGCTAAACTGAAATTTATCCAAATCTTAACCACACACTACCTCTAGAAATCACAAAGAATAAGTGGCACAGAGAAGAGCATTTTTTTAAGGAGAGCAGGTAAGCAACCAAGAGTGTGTCAGAATGATAGAAAAAAGGGCAAGGGGATAATAAGGGTACTGCGTGGGTAAGGGAATATGGTGTTGGGTGGGTAATTCTGCTCTGATAAGAACTGACGCATAGCATGAGAAGTCCTCCAGGTGGATCAACAGGCTTAGGGCTTTTCTAAGTGAAGCTGTCAAAACCACTATTAAAGCTCACCTTCTCTTTATAGTTTCCCATAGAGACCTTGGCTATTCCCAAAATCCCATTCTCTCATTAACTCTCCCCACCTCAAGCTACAACCAAGAGTTCATGAAAAGAACTCCTTGCCTAGTAGTTTCTTCTACTTAGTTTTGTTTCTCAATTTTGAGTTGCAGGAGCATTTACAGCTATTGTATCCTAAGCAAGTCTTTGCAGACAGAAGAAATTGAAAATGAATAAATGGATGGATAGATAGACAAAGGGAGGGAAGGAGAGAGGGAAAGGAAACAGGAAAAATATGAGTTCTCTTTCAAAGCAGATTGATAATATGAATTTACTTCCCTTCCTTCCAAAACTCCATTAATTTCAGTGTGGAAATACAAAAATGTTTGAATGCATAACAGTGGAGTCAATAGAAGGGAAAGATCATTAGAATATTAAAGACGTCAACAAATTTTTAGAAGATAAGAAGTAGAAGAAGTCCTCTGGCAAATGAAACAGAGTGGAAGAAGTCAGTCTTCAGAAATAGCTATGGTGGGATAGCAAAGCACACTGAAGCACAGGTAGGAGTCAATCTATCAGAAACCCAGAAAGGCTATGGGCCAAAATTCTATTCAAGCATCCAAGTTCATCTAAAACTCTCACAGTTTCTTATACTTGAGTAAGAACCTGACACCTTATAAAGGAAAATAATATTAAAGTCCCTATTTTCAGAAACAATGACCTAAAAAACTAGTTTTAGCTTATGAAAATATTTTTCCCAACTCTAAGTTATCACTTAAAAGACAAGTTTTGTGTATATCTTTGGTAAAATAGCTTATTGTCACCATTTTTGAAGTTCAAGTATAAGACTGTTAAATTGGGTCAAACTCTCAGACTCCAGGAAATATACCAACCCTAGATTGAGAAACACAGACCTATTACACGAAGCTCATCCTCACATCCAGGTGTGAGCTCCTACTTTTGTATTTCCCTCAGAATCTTGGTGCTGTTTATGATGATTATTAAATAGTTATTTGTGCACTTGTCTCATCCTCCTTATGCCAATCTCAAACTCCTCCAGGGCAAGGATGAACTTTGGTAACTCTTGTAGCACTCAGTACCATGTGGTAAGTCTCTAGAGATCTTATTTGAATTGAAAGTTTCACAACTTCTAGGGGTATTAGGTAGAGAGCAACTTTCCCTATATTATGGGCCACTCTCTTTACTTGGGTTCTCAGAAACATGGTAAGAAATAACATTGAATCTTTGCTCCCAACAGAAAATGTTGCCCCCAGAAAGGTGGAAGTTTCTGCCCTGTTTGATAGCATTAGTCGTTGGAATCACAGACATCTACTGGGTTTTCACAATGCAGCAGGAGCTGTGCCAGCCCCCTTAGTCATTCATTTCAAATTCTTCCACAAAAAAAAACAGTTTTGTCCCTTTTTACTTTGAAGCAACTAAGGCTTAGAGAGATTAACATTACCAAAGCAGGTATTTAAACCCAGGTCTTCTGATTCTAATTCCAATACTGTTTCTATAGCACAACGATTTTGTTCCAGGAAATCAATTAAGAAAGAAAAATAGAGAAAAGGAAAAGGAGAGGAAACAGGGCCACATGACAAAGCCCCTTCCCCCTGTACCTAACACAGCTTTCAGTCTTAGTTGAATTTTCTTAGTTGAGTTGACTGGATGGACTCAAATTGGCCTTCTTTGTCTGTCAGCACCTCCCCCCACATATGATCTGTCCTTCTGTGGAATTGCCTAGGAAGACCCTTAGAAGAGAAGGAGCTTCTAACAGAGTCAAAGTTTCTGAAGCTCCACATAAACAATTTTGGGCACTGAAAAATGATGCCCAAGATTCCCAAGAGTGGTCCAAGAGTTGTACACATTTTTTAATTGCAGACAGGACTCTTGATACCCTCTAGTACTGTGCCTCTCCAATGCTTTTCACACTCCTCCCACCAAACAGAGGCTTATTTAATGGTACCTGATGTACACCATTGGGTAGGGATGAACTGGCTGCCATTTCCCCATCCCTGGATAAGAATTCTCAAAGATGGACAACATGGATTGCATGTTCAGATGAAAGGATCTGTCAACCCAGTGAGTCACAAAATATGTGACAGCATCACCTCTGTGGGCTGAAATCAGAGTTCTAAAAAGCATTTTCCATTTAAGGCAGCTCTTATTTCAGTGGCCAATAGTCTCAGACATGGCTGAAAGAACCAGTATCTGCTTGTTAGTTATATCAAGGTCAAAAGACTTCTTTAATCATCATATCCAAGGTAGCTTTTCCGGAGCAAAAGGAATTCCTTTCAGCAATTAAGTGTGAAGAAGTGGAAAGAAGATTTGAAAAATGTCATAATATCCTCCACAGAACTCCCCATTATCTTTGCTGAGTCCTGATTACTCCATGGACAAAACTAGAGTAGTTCTAGGATATCTATAGCCTGGACTATTCCTACGTGTCATCAAAATAATCACATTTCCCAAGTAGAGTATAATTGCAATGATAGATATGCATTTTTATCATATATAATTATAACTATTCGTACATGTTATATAATGTAATATTATATACTTTAATATATATTTTTATTATTATTAATGTAATTATACTTGCTATAGCAATATTATGGGCCATGAACTTTTAATATATGAAAGTGGTGAATAAGAAGACTATGTGGTTTTTTTGGTGTGCTTTGAATTATTTCAGGCATTATTATTATAGGGAGTTAATAAAATATTGGTGCTTATTAATTTATAAAAATAATATAATAGAACTAAAAAGTGTTATAAAATGAACACCCTCAAATAATAAAGCATGGGGAATAGCTCAGTTTCCAGTGACTGTAATCTGTGACAATTTGTAAGACACCTTGTCTAGAAAGATGCTATAGATGGAATAAACGAGGTACTGAAGATTAAGTGGACTTGGAAAGAATTTTCTTATAATATTTTGAAATCAAGAGAAAAAGTTCATTAAAAAAATTCAAGTCTGTGACCCATCAATTTAATGACACTAGGTCTTTTTCTTTTCCTTTACTTATATGTGCTGTCACATGACATAACTCTAAGCCAAAAAGAGGCTTTAAAAAATGAAGAGATGAAAAATTAAATTGCAAAATACTGCATCTGGACCTTGAAGCAACTGAGTCAACAAACTGAGATGTATATATTAACAGCATCTGTATGATAAATGCATTTACAGAACAATCTTTCTGTTGGAAATCAATCCAATTCCTATTTGTCTATGATGAATGCAGTAATATCTTGGCTTTCCAGAACAAGACAGTTGTGTAAACTTGCATGTATCTCAGACTCACCCATGTTTGCTTTAACAACCTTGTTGATAGGATTAAATGGGTTTAAAGATTAAATGGCTTTACAAGAGTGGATTTTGTTTGCTGATAAATATCTGATTCAAATAACAGAAATTACAAGAAAGAATTTCCCCTGTAAGTACCAGGCCAACTTTAAAAACTTTTCTATGGAGGTCAGGATCTTTTTTACATTGCTAAAATCCTACATGTAAATTCATCAGTCAAATTTACTCTATTAAAGCCACATAGTCAGAAGGAGCGCTCATCCAAGACAGAATGTCACAATTTCCATAGTAGTAGAATGTCATGAATGAAATAACAGAGGACTTAGTCCCCTTAATAATGGGAAGTTAGCATTTCTGATGCACAAGGGCCAGCTGATGACTATACAGCACATGGTCATTAATTAGTGCCCTTGTCATCAGGCCATTTGGATAACACCATCCAATCGCATTCTGCCATAGCCAAATGACCAAATGTCATGAGAGCCTTAAGAAGTTGTCTTCATATAGGACAACAAATAGAGTGAACGTGTAGTTCTAAATCAACATGCCCAAACGTGTGTTCTGCTGAATGTGACTCTCAGAAAAAGGTCCATGTTCAGAAAAATGTGGGGATCACTTCACACAACATTCTTCCATACTGAAAAGGTTGGAGAAATTATAATGTATCTGTACAATATGTTTATGCAACCCTTACAAGGAATGAGATAGAGTTATATACTTGTTAAGTGAAAATAGCATGCAAAACAGTAAGTAAAATATACATATATTTAAAAATAAAATGTAAACAACAAAAAGTATATCTGAACAATGGCACACATATGTGTACACACAAAACATACGCACACATTTAATAAGCATTAAAAAGGCTAGAAAAGTATACCACAAATTGTTTTCAGAGCAATTTCCAGGGCTGGAATTGGCACAGAGGAGGAGCATTTCACCTTTTATCTAGAAACTTCCATATTATTTTCTTTTTATACTAATGTCGCCCACCCAGCACTTATTTCCAGTCTCCTCTTTCTAAACAGAACTTTAGCATTGTGCAGGAATCCATACTCCTGCCATGTGCAGCCACATGCCTAAAGGGGAGTTGACCCTTTCTCCTTGCTATGGATCTGTTTAGGAATAAGGCTACAATTCAGTTCTGACCAAAGACATGTTCAAGACAATCTATTGTGAAGATCTTGGGGATGTCTCTTTTCTCCCAAGAAAGAGCCCCAGAAAGAAATGGTCACTCCTCTTCTGAAGAATACTGACATTCTGGAGTTGATGTTGGAACTGCTGCAGCCCTCCTGCAGCCAGCCTGAGGCCTGGATCAACACTCAGGGTGGCAGAGGCAAAGAAGGTAAATACCTGGATCCTTGGTGCCATCACTGAGCCACTGAATCAACTAACCCTGAAGCCCATCCTATCTCTGGAGTTCAAGATGTATAATATGATAAAATTTCTTGTGGTTTAAATCATTCTAAGTCAGAGTTTGTGCTAATGGACAACCAGACTCATTACAAATGATGTAATTTCACAGAAATATTTAAAATAGATCTTTAAAACCTTTTTAAAAAAATCACTCAGAAATTTGCATATTAAATTAGTGCATTAAAGAGTCTGGGAAGTCCAACAGTTAAAAATAAATCCTATTATATTTGAGCCAGAGCTCCCAAATTTATTTGATCATGGGATCCTTTTATTTTCTCTTCAACAAATCCCATTGTTCTCAGCAAAAGAGGATAGTTGTTGAAAGATACCTCCAGGGCATATCTAGGCTAGATAGCAATACAGGAAGATGAAGGAGCCTGAGCTGAAGACAAAAGCAGCAAAAATTCCCTAGGTGAGAAATGATTGAGGGACTTTTAAAACTTGGGATGTCCAATAGAAACTTTTTTTTCTACCATGCTGTTCTATGGTTTAATTGCCACCACAACCATCCTTTGTCCCAAGTCTTTATCAGAAGTTTGCCAAGTAATGAATGCTGGGAGTGAAGGGATGCTGAATTTCCCATTAGATTTGGAATACAATTTGGAGCAAAATTTCACTTTAATCTGAAAGCACACGGAATCCCAGCAAGTCAGAAGATTTGCAGATCCTTAAGAAGCTGTACATGGGAAATATATACATATGGATATATACATTTTTTTATTTTTTAAAGCATCATTTTGGTAGAACTATGTTTGGGGATTTTTCATCTGCTGAATTTGATGAACCAGACCAGGTTAGGTATGTATGAAGAGCAAATAAAAATTACTAAACCATATACAAAATAAACAATACAGCATTACCTCACCTTTAGAGTAGTCATGGCAAAGAGTGCACCTATTCATATGTGCCTCACTTTGTCCAGGATGACCATAAACAAGTTCAACCAACCAGAACTCCAAAATACCCTGCCCACATACCCTTCATAGAGGTAGCCTTCATCTAGCACTATTACCACTGTGATTTTACAGGTATTTGTGGAATTTTATGATTAACATCTACCTATCCCATTAATCTATAAAATCCATGAAGACAGAGATCATACATAGCTCTACTCTCCATTCCATCCCCAGCATCCACAGTACCTGACATAAAAGCTTTCGATAAATGCATAGTGAAAATATGAATACATGAATGAATGAAGCATTTTAAAACCATTGTACATCAATTGAAGAAGTGAGTCACTCATGCTTAGTGACTATAATAAAAAATAAATTTATGTCTATTATAAAATAATGTCTGTAAGTAGAAGAAAACATATCAGAGACAGTATATTTGTATCAGGCTCTTTCTGCTGAAAGGCCTAAATGACAAATAGGAGAAATATAGATCTTCCCTTACATATGCCCTTTGCCCAAGACCTTGCAAACTTGTTCCTTTCATGCCTAGTTTGATGGGGTTGGAGACCATGACTGAATTGCCACAGTATAAATGTCCAGGCTCTGGCACTCCTGTTGAAATGGAGAGTTAACTGCTCTGTGCCTGAGAACTGACACATCCTCCCTCCCATACTAACTACCTGTGCTGGTTTGAAAGTATTAGGTACCCCAGAAAAGTCATGTTTTAATCCTGATTCAATCTTGCAGGAAGCTGTTTCTTTTAATCCTGATTCAATATCACAGGACAGAAAGTTTTGATTAGATTATCTCCATAGAGATGTGGCACACCCAATTGTAGGTGTGATCCTTTGATTAGATGGAGATGTGACTCCACCCATTCCAGGTGGGTCTTGATTAGTTTACTGAAGTCCTTTAAAAGAGGAAACACTTTGGAAAGACAAGACAGATGCTTGGAGAACAGCTGCTTTACAGAGACACAGATGCTTGGAGATGCTTGGATCCCAGCAGATGTTACCATGAGATGCTAAGCAAACCAGAACCTGGAGAGAGCCAAGGGAAGTCAAGAGATGAAAGCCAACCCCAGAGAAGCAAATTGAGGAACACCCACAGGAACAGAGACTGAAAGCAATGGAGCCCAGGAGCAAGGGACCAGCAGATGCCAGCCACAGAGGGGTTCCAGATGCATCAGCCTTTTTGAATTAAGGTATCTCTCCCTGGATGCCTTAATGTGGACATTTCTATAGGCTTACAACTGTAAACTTGTAACTTATTAAATTCCCCCTTTTATAAGCCATTCCACCTCTGGTATACTGTATTCTGGCAGCTTCCAAACTAACCCACTACGCAACATGGGATCAAGAATTCATTACACAATTCATCTTGTCTGTGATTATCACTAAGGTTACCATAGGTTAATTAGTTGTAAAACTGGTTAGTGCTTCAGGAAGTCTAGTCTTCCTGTAGACAAAGACACAAACACTGAGAATGTCAATTTCCAAAACACTCTATTTCTAAAACTATCATCACAGAAGTCCAAAAGTACATTAAACTGAATGATCTTCTGGATCAGATAATAAAGGCTATACTATAATCTGGCAGGTCAAGTGGGAAGGAGAAGGAAAAACATGGGAAAAATATCCTACGACTACAGCCAAATAGTCGTTGCATCTTATTAGTATGTATCACTCTTTCTTCCTTTGTGAATGCTGAAGCATAGACCCAGACAGTTTGACAAATGAGTAGGATCATGGAGAAGACTGAGGAAAATGATTAAGGGAGTAAAATAATTGATATATGAGGAGAGAGTTTTTTGAAAAATCTAATTATGAAGCAAGCTAGCTAAACGATGAGTTGGCTGAGAAAGTACAGATGTACTTCTGGTTTGCACTAGAAGCAAACCTCAGAGCAGGATAGAAACAAAACGAGTTGTTCCAACAGGATGTGAGTAGGAGTGAAAGGAAGAAATAAAAATCCGTTAAGTCAAGACTGTATCAGGACAAAATTCCTCACAGGAGAATGTGTTACTCTGTAAAGATCTCCCCCAACTCCCTGGCAGCCTCAACCCAGGCAGAGTCCTTTGAAGCCAACTCCATGCTCTTCCCATGACTTGATGAGCTGGCCAGAAGGGCTCTGTCATTTCCAATTAATGGGACTATTTAATGCAAACATCTTTTGTGTTTATGATAGGGATATGATTAGAATAAACAGAAAATGTTTCAAAATTAATAGGTTTCTAATAGCCTTCAAAATCTGGTTAAAGGAGTGACTTTTATCAAGGGAAACTAAGGAAGTACCTCAGGAAACATTCTTTACACAGTGAGCCTCACTGTGTTAAGACACATAGTCCACAATTTCAATGACCAACTACTTCTCCATATTGTCAGGGTTTTCCAGTCTCTGGAATGAGAGATGTGTAGAGCTAGCCCCCAACTCTGTGCCTGCGTACGAGCCTCAAGCATCCCAAGCCCAGTACTGAGCAAAAGCTACTCAGAATGGAGATGGTCTCCCGTCAGGATGAAGATCAGAAAAAGATGTGAGTGGGCTGGAGTGATGCCACCAGCTCACCATCTTCCAATTTGGAAAAATGCCTAAATGGGACTTGATTGCATCATTCCAAACTCCAGTGAAATAAAACAGCGATGTAGCAATCTAAAATGAAGTAGCTCTTTGAGCAAAGGCTTAGGGAAATGGTGAATCCAAATGGAATGAAGATAGCTGCATTTGCAAATCAAAAGTAACAACTGGATATACCTTAGGGGGGTGTATTAGCTGAACAAGGAAATTTTTGGTCACAGGTGTCCTGCATATAATCTTGACATTTTTAAAGAGGGACCTTCAAAGGTCTGAGAATTTCCTCAACAGCTAATGTTAATGAATGAGGAATAAAAACACCATTCTTTATTAAGACTTCTCATGTTCTAGCCATTGTTCTGGACCCATACACATTACCCCATTTCAATTTATCAACAGCCCCATAGGATAAGAACTAATATATTCCATTTTTAAAGTGTGGAAATTGAGACTCAGCAAAGTTAAGAAGCTTGCTTCAGGTCCATAAAAGAGGGGGATCTAATTCTTGAAGTCAAATTCATGACTTTTGGCCTAAGGTTATTTTCATTAGCTCAGGGGGCTTTCAAAATATGTTCTGCCAAGTCTTGGAGTCCCACAGATGTGATGGAGTATAGAAGTTTGAAGAACTGAGAGAAGAAAAAATTGAATTTTCAACTACCACTTCCAACATAGTAGCCCTTATCTGTGCTGTATTTTGGAATTCCAGGTAAGAATTCATTTGAAAAGGGGGCAAGGGATCTTCCAGTTTTAAAAAATTAAATTGTAAAGTAATCAGACTTTTAAAATGTAAAACAATGTTTTCCCTTCTCCTATATCCTTTCTTATTGCTGATACTTATATGATCTTGTTCACTGATTCATGGTTTTTGGAGTATGCTATCTCTCATAGAGGTGTGTGATTTTGCAGTACAGTTATGTAATGGCAGACCTAAGTGCTTAAGCTTTATTTCATATAGCACTGGTATCAATAATAGACTAGTGATAATCAAATTATAGACAGAAATAAGCATAGCTCAATGAATTGAAAAACCAGCATGCATTATAAAATGAAAAGATTTGGGGATTTAGAGGCAGAAACTCTGATTTGAATCTTTATTCTAATATGATTTTGGACATGTTGCTAAACATCTCTCAGGCTCTGTTTCCTCATTGTAAAATGGCAGCATAAATGCCAACTTCACAGTGATGTTGTAAAGATTAAATTAGATAATGTACAGGAAAACATCTGGCACATCTCAGGTTTCCAGTTAATATTCTATTTGTATTAATACTGATGATTCAAATTCTTGAAAGCCTGTGGTAATGGTACCCTATGTGAGATTTATTTGAGAGAGACTTTCGGGAAGACCACAGGGTTCCAAGTCATAAAGACACTTAAGAATAAAGTACCATTCCCGTGGCAAACATTTTGACAGGTCCACAGCTGGTTTGCTCCCACATTTAGCATTATCCTCGAAATGGTGGATAGGAAGGCCTGGAGTACTCATAGCAAAAAGACAGAGAGAATGCATGCACGAAATTTACACTGTCATTAATTTCTCCATTTTTCCATTTTACTGGTCATGAGTCAGAGCTTTACAGTTTCCACAGATTGTCTTCCAGGGCCCGAAACAGAAATTGTGTTGGAATGCATCATATTCTCAAAGCAGTCTTGAGAGGTGTCACAATGGACCATCTTCCAGAGATTTGAGTCTATTCACTTGTCCAAGACCTGGACACCCTAAATCATTTCCATCCATGAAGTCCCACCTACAGCAATTCCTTCATTTCAGGGTAATTTTCAGAGACAGAAGTTGACCCTAAGATTAAACATAGGAACCAGGAATGATTTGAGAACTCTCTTTCTAAGCTGCTTGTCCTTTTGAAACAAAATATACAATAATAAAATGTGTCAAAAATCCTACAAAAAATCAAAAGCCATTCACCAACTGCCTTCCAAAATATTCATATTTCTGCTCTGAAAAACAGAGTAATTATTGAGCCAAAGACTAATTGTTCAATAAGCTCATTTTAGTCTTCACCAGCAACTTTGCTCAGAACAGAGTACTAATAGAATACTACATTTATCCCCATCATCAGCAAAATTCAGGAAGTCAACATTTAGGTTCTCCAAACAAGAGAAAGAATAAAATAGTGAATAGAATTTTTACAAGTGCTATTTTCTTTAGGTTTCTTGGAAATAGCATTTCTATAAATATGAAGTCATCTCATGATAACACTTCATTCATACTCAATGTTAGAAAATGTAAGCCAGTTGTAGATGAAGCAATTTGGGACTCTGTAATACCCCCAGCTACCAAGAGATGGAGGCAGGATACACATGTGCTGAGGATTAGTTGAACGCTGCCATTCTGGAACTGCCTTCCTGTTTCTCTGCCTCATTGGCTCTTGATCTTATTTCAGAAACATTTCTCCCTCCATGGCTATTGCCTGATCATTTCCTGCTTTCCCTCTTACTCTTGATTATTATAACTCTGCCACTGTGTTATTTAACTCCATAAAAGTATTGTATAATTGGGGGCCCTGCATAGTAACTCTGAAAAGCATTTTGGTGAGATTCATTTGGCCTGAAACATGCCAAATAAAATGGAATTTTATTATGTGTAATGATGATTACTATGATTAGGTTGGGCCATTTTCAAAGACAAATTATTTCAACCTCAAAGAAACACAGGCCTGAGGTTGCCCCTTTACTTTGTAAAGTGCTTGGGCTCTAGTAAAACTGTCTACTGCACATGTTTTATTTATTTATTCTAGTCATTCAATCATTTCTGATTTTAAATATTGAAAAAAAAATCAATGTGCTACAACGTGGTGTGGAGAAAGAAAGCCAGGAGATCTGGAATCTTATTTTAGCTCTTCTAGTCACTATCTGTGTATATTACAGCAAATCCCCAATTTTGGACTCTGTCTCTATTGAGTGAGGACCATGGAATGGATACTCTCTACCTTCTGACTAACATATTTAAAGATTCAATGGAAATTTTAAATCCTATTGCTGTGTCACAGAATCTAAGTAGTTTTATTCTTAAAAAAAAAAAAGTGTCCTAAGAAATATTTAAATTGGGAAGATTTTTACAGTACTGAGAAAATAATGGGAACAAAGCAGAGCATTTAGAAGAATCTCCAATAGTTGCACCAGAAGAAAATGGAAAGAGGCCCTGCTAATAACCTCTTAGAGAAACCCCCTATCCCAAGTATCCTGGGAATCTTTCAGACAAGCGCCTGTTGGTTCACCCACATATGAGCAATCTGCTGGGTTTGCTCTTGATCACATACACCTGAGAATTAGGCATGCCTGAAAGCCTGGTTCATATAGTGATCCTGAAAGGAAACAACAATGCCTCCAATTGTTGTTCTGGTCCTCTTTCACCACGTTCCTTCTCCAGGTTGCCAACCAAATCTGCAAACAGCTGAAACAGTAACTATCAGGATTTCTGTTATTCTTCCTTTAGTCTGATCCTGGAGATCCTGCTATGAAATATTTGACCAGAGACCTATAACAAACAACAATAGAACCCAGCTCAACTCCTACTTATTACAAACTAATCTTGGGAGAAAACAAATCTGCCTCTGAAATAGCTGAAATAGCAAAGGACAATATGCAGTTCAAAAGAAGGAGGTAATCAATTTTCTGAATATTCAAGGAGGACCTTCCTGTTGAGTAGACTAAATGTAACTTAGAAAGAGAAAATGAGTTCTAATTACCCAATTTACATTCTTAAGAATATTCTAGAGGGCATTTATGTCTATGATACTAGAGAAAATTGTCATGAGGACATAAATCTAAGAATATAAATAATCGACTATATATGAAATACCTGAAAATGAGATTTGTTGGAGGCAGTGAACAAGAGTAGGGGACATAGCAGAAAACTGAATTATTCAAGTTGAAGACAAACACAAGGAATTTTCCTAGGATGCGGAAAGCTAAGATCAGAAAAGAGAGAACGGGGAGATAAGAGGAGGAGAGGATGAGCGATGAGAGAGAAGACAGAAGATATAGAGAAAAGAACCTGAGTTTGGTTTCTATCATTCTCTCCCATTACCACCCATTTCAAATGTTACCTTATATTAATATCCAACTAATTGTTTGCCCCATCCAAACCAACCTGTTTCTTGCCTCCATACATTTTCTAATACTTTTCTCTCTGTCCCCGAAAATATTCCTCTGCTCTGCTCCCTCCAGACACCATCCCCAACACTGATGGGCTAACTCTTCCTCACCAGTCAAAACTCCTCTTCAATTCCTTTTGAATGAATTAATGAATAATTATCAAAGATGGTTGTGCTAGTTTCAAATGCATATACACTCTCCAGAAAACCAAATAAAATATATTTTAGACAAGACATTACTAATTATTTTCATTTAGTTTTAATTTTCATAGTTCTAAATATAATGCCTAATAATTATAGAAAAAATAAAATCAATAATTGAGAGTCCTACCATAAAGAAATAATGAGTTATTTGTACACTTCTTTAAATATTTTACTATGCATATTTTTACATACAGAGAACATATATGTTTTTTAAAAAAGATTGAGACATAATTGATGTATAATAAATAATAGATATTTAAGTGCACAGTGTGATAAGACTTTGCTATTTCAGCTATTTCAGGGGTATACGTACATACCCCTGAAACATCACCACACACAAGATCATGAACATATCCATAACCCTCAATGGTTTCCTCGTGTTCCTCGGTAACCCCTCCCTTTTGTCCCTCCTAGACTCCCAACCCCCATCTCCAGGCAGCCACTCACCTGCTTCCTGTCACTATGGCTTACTTTATATTTTCTGGACATTTATATAAATGGAACCATATAGCGCGTACTTTTCTCATCTGGCCTCTTTCACTAAGGATAATTATTTTGAGATTTACCCATGTTGTAGCATATATCAACCATTCATTTTTATTGCAGATACTATTCCACTATATGGAATATCACAGGTTATCTTTTCACCAGTTGATTGGCATTAGCATTGTTACCAGTTGTTGGCAATTACAAATAAAGCTACTGCAAACGTTTGTGTACAGGTCTTTTTAAGGGCATGTGCTATCATTTCATTGAGTAAATGCTTAGAAGAGAAATGGTTGAATCATATTGTAAATGTATGTTTAACATTTCAAGAAACTGCCAAATTGCTTTCCAAAGTGGGTGCACCATTTTGACTTTTCCACCAGTAAACTGTGAGAGCTCCAGTTTCTCCACATCTCTACCAACCAATCCTTGTGTGGTCAGTCTTTTTTATTTTAACCATTCTAATAGGTGTGCAGTAGTAGCACATTATAGTTTTAATATGTATTTCCATATGAATTATCATGCTGAGCATATTTTATATGCATTTTTGCAATTCATACGTCTTCTTTGTTAACATATCTGTTCAAATCTTTGCCCATTTTTAATTGAGTTCTTTTGTTCTAGTTTGCTAGCTTCCAGAATGCAATATACCAGAAACTGAATGGCTTTTAAAAAGGGGAATTTAATAAGTTGCTAGTTTATAGTTCTAAGGCTGAGAAAATGTCCCAATTAAAACAAGTCTATAGAGATGTCCAATCTAAGGCATCCAGGGAAAGACACCCTGGTTCAAGAAGGCCAATCAAGTTCAGGGTTTCTCTCTCAAGTGAGAAGTCACATGGCGAGTACAGTCAGGGTTTCTCTCTCATCTGGAAAGACATATGGCGAACAGAGTCATCTGCTAGCTTTCTCTCCTGGCTTCCTGTTTCATGAAGCTTCCTGCGAGGTGTTTTCCTTCTTCATCAGGCACATAGCGAACATGTGGTCATCTGCTAGCTTTCTCTCCTGGCTTTGTGTTTCATGAAGCTCCCCAAGAAGTGTTTTCCTTCTTCATCTCCAAAGCTTGCTGACTGGTGGACTCTCTGCTTCTCATGGCTATGTCATTCTTCTCTGCTCTCTCTGAATCTCCTACTTTCTCCAAAATTTCCTCTTTTATAGGATCCCAGTAAAGTTATCACAACCCACCTGGAATGGGTGGAGACACATCTCCACGTAATCCAGTTTAATGACCACTCTTGATTGAGTCACATCTCCAGAGAGATGATCTAATTAAAGTTTCAAACATACAGATTGAATAGGGATTAGAAGAAATGGCTGCCTTTACAAAATGGGATTAGGATTAAAGCATGGCTTTTCTAGGGTACATACATCTTTTTGAATCCGGCACATCTTAATTTTTTTATTATTGAATTCTGTATATTCTTTGTATATACAGGATACAACTTCTTTATAAAACATATGATTAACAAATATTGTCTCCTATATTTGTTATAGATACAGTCTGAGGCCTATATCTTCATTCTCATAATACGATCTTTTTGGGGGGGTGAGGAGGGTGGTGCATGGTCTGGGAATCAAACCCAGATTTCCCGCATGAAAGGTGAGCATTCTACCACTGAATTACTATCTTTTTTTGAAGAGGAGACATTTTTAATATCGGTAAAGTCCAATTTATCAATTTTCTACTTTATAGATTGTATTTTTGATGTTGTATCTAAAGAATCTTTTCCTAACTGAAGGTTTTCTCTTGTTTCTACCAGAAATTTTACAGCTCTAGGTTATTCATTTATGTCAATTATCCATTTTGAGTTCATTTCTGGTTTTGGTGTGAACTATGAGCTGAAGTTCATTATTTTCCATATGAATGTTTAACTTTTCAAGCACCATTCATTGAAAAGACTATTGCTTCTCCATGCAATTTGCCTAGTCAAAACTTGTCCATATATATGTGGGTTTATTTCTGGATGATCTATTCTGTTCCATTGATATATTTGTCAATATTGATATCAATACCACACTGACTTAAATTACTATAGTTTTATAATAAATTTTGAAATAAGGTATTATTAGTCCTTCAACTTCGTTTTTCTTTTTCAAAGTTGCTTTAGCTTTTCTACATCCTTCATGTTTCCATATGAATTTTAGAATTGGTTTATCAATGCTACTGAAAAACCTTCAGGATTTTCAGATTGCATTGAGTCTATAGATCACCTTGAGGGAAAACTGGCATCTTAACAATATTGGGTCTTCTGATCCATAAACAATATTTCTTTTTATTTAGGATTTCTTTACTTTATCTCAGGAGTGTTTTATAGTTTTCAGTGTACATGTCTTTCACATCTATTACCAGACTTATCCCTTGGTATTTTATATTTTAATGCTATTATAAATGGTACTTTTAAATTTAATTGTCAGTATATAGATACATAATTTATTTTTGTGTATTGATCTTGCATCTTGGAGCCTCAATAAACTCACTGACTAGTTCCTTGGCTGTTTTTTTTTTTTTTTTGTAGATTCCATCATAATTTCTACACAGAGAATTCTTCCTTTCAGATCTGAATGTCTTTTATTTCTTTTTTCTTGCCTTATTGCACTGAGTGATACCTCCAGTGCAATGATGAATAGCAGTGGTGAGAGTAACCTCCAAGTCTTCTTCAGATCTTAGATGTTACCTGTAAGATTTCATAGATGCCATTTACTGAACAGGCTCCCTCCTGTTTCTACTATGTTGAGTTTTTTCAAGAATGGATATTGAACTCTGTCAAGTGCTTTTTCAGTATCTTATCAAGATAATCATATGTAGTTCTTTTTTACTTTGTTTATATGATAAATTACATTTAATGATTTCTGCTATTGAGCCAATCTTGCATTACTGGCATAAAACCTATGAACCTTTTATACATAGTTGATAACAATTTGTTAAAATTTTATTAAGAATAATTGCACCTATGATCATCAGAGATAATGGTCTGTAGTTTTTTCTTTGTAACATCTTTTCTTGTTTTGGGGATAACAGTAATGCTAGCCTCATAGACCAAGTTGGGAAGTATTCCCTCTTCTTTAATTTTCTGGAAGAGTTTTTGTAGATTTGCAATTATTTATTCTTTAAATCTTGGCAAAATACATCAGAGAAGTCATCAGAACCTGGAATTTTCTTTGTGGGGATGGTTTTAACTATACATTTGATTTATGTAATAAATTTAGGGCTACTTGTGTCATCTATTCTGTTTTGAGTGAGATTTGATAGTTTATAGCTTTTAAGGATTTTCCTTATCATCTAAATTGTCAAATTTAATATATACAGTTATTCATAACATTCCATTATTATTATTATTCTCATATCTATAGGATCTGTGGCAATTTTGCCTCTCATTCCTGGTATTGGTAAATTGTGTCTTCTCTCATTTTTTTGCTACTCAGTTTAGATAGAGGCTTATCAATTTTATTGATCTTCTCAAAGAAATGGATTCTGATGAAAATTATTTTTTCTATTGTTTTTCTGTTTTCTATTTTATTGATTTCTATTCTTCTTTTTCTAATTCCTTAAGGGAGAAGCTGAAGTCATTGATTAGAGATATGCCTAATACTTTATCCTTTTTAATATATGCTCTATAAATTTCTATAAATTTCCCCAAAATATGCAACATCACTGAGATCTTAATATGTTGTGTTTCATTTTCATTCAGTTCAAAATATTTTCTAATTTCTCTTTTGATTTCTCATTTGATGCATGCTTTATTTAAAAGGTGTTATTTAATTTCCAAATATTTGGTACTCTTTCAGAGACCCTTCCCTACTGATTTCTAATTTAATTTATTATGATCAGAGGATGTTCTCAGTATGACTTACATTCTTATAAATTTATTGTGAATGGTTTTATGGCGAATATGTGCCATGTGAACTTGAAAATAATGTATATTCTGCTATTTGTAGATAGAATGTTCCATAGATATCAATTAGGCCACTTTGTCTGATAGTGTTGTTCAAAACTTTATTCTTACTTTCTCTCTACTTAATCTATCAATTATTGAGAGAGGATTATTAAAATATCCCCCTATAATATGGCTTTGCCTATTTCTTCTCAAAGTTCTGTCAGTTTTTACTTCATTTATATTGAACTCTTGTTATTATATGCATAAACATTTACAATTTTTATATATCCTCTTGCTAAATCAACATCTTCATCATTATTAAGTGATCTTCTTTATCCCTTGTAATATTCTCTGCTCTAAATCTACTTTATCTGTTATTAATATAGCCACTCTAACCTTGGTTTGATCATTACTATCTTGGCAAATCTCTTTCATCCTTTTACTTTTAACCTAGCTGTGTGTTTATATTTAAAGTGTGTTTCCTGTATATAACATATAGTTTGGAATTGCATTTTTTTAATCTCTACCCTCTAATTGACCATTCCCATGCTGTAGTAGGAAACTTTCTCAAAACAGTAAACTGAGACAATTTAAGGGTTTATCTCTCAGAGATTACTGTCTTTTGTTGCCTTTTTTGTTTTGTCTTTCTGCTGCTGGTATCTTTTTAAATGTCTTTTTTTATATTTTATCTGTATTTTGCTTTTTTTCAGGTGGAAAGATTAATGTAGTCCCAGTTTTCCCAGTTTGGCCTGAAGCAGAAGTCAAATGTATATTTTTACAAACTGGAGATCATAGTGAATTTTGAAATTTGTTTTTCTAGTCAATATTATATCATAAGATTTTTCACATGGCAAATGTTATCCCTAATCTATTTGTAGTGGGCTGTTACTTAATATTGATATGTAAATACATTACTTTTACCAAGCATTCCCTATGATTGAACTTTTCTGGTTATAGTTTTCCCAAGTATAAATAACACTGTGTTTTATAGTTTTGTGCACAAATCTTCATCCACCTTTCTCAATGATTCTTTAGGACAGATTTTTTTAAGTGGAAAAAAAATGGATTAAGGAATGAGAACTTTAAAAAAAAAAAACCTTGATACACATCACCCCATTGTTTTCAAGAGGATTTTATCACTTTACATTCCCAGCAACATATATGAATGTCCATCCTATTGAATCCTCACCAACAATAAATTTTATCATTTTTCAATATCCTCGCTTTGTGAAATTGGTGTCATGATCTAATTTGTGTTTCTCTGATTATTGGCAAGGTGAATATTTTTATGAATTTATCAGTTTTTATATTTACTCCTTGTGACTTATATACTTCCGTTCCTTCAATATCTAGTAAGATATTAGGTATTCCAAATCAATTATGAGTGAGTTCCCCTCCCTTACTCCCTTGCAAAATACAGCCCAACGTGAAACCAACTCATTTTCTGTGCTCTTTTGCCTTTGCACTTGCCATTGCCTCTGCCTAAAAGATCTACCTTTCCAGCCTTAAGATCTGGGAAACTCCTTCCATTTTCAACACAAAAGTTAATTTCCCAATGAAGTTTTCCCAGCTGGCTCCTAGATAGACTAAGACTTTCCTCCTTCAAGCACATCCCACCACTATAATATTTATCTTAGTGGTTGACATGCCACTGTGTACATATATCTGTAAGATCTTTGAGGGCAAAGACGGTATCTTTTCATCTCCTAGCCTATACATCCCTGCTGAAAATAAATGCCTAATATATCATTTTTGAATGAATAAATGGATCATCAAAATGGTACAACTCAGGAAAACCAAAATAATAATACTCATTCATTTACCTTGCATTTATTGAATACCTACTATGAACCATCTGAAAAAAATTAAAGCCTAATTTGGAATACTTTACTCCTATTAAATGACGGTCTATTTTTCTCTACCCATTTTTTCTCATAAGCACTGTTAATATAATTAATGATCACATAGAGATCTAATATTAAAATAGCACCATAACTGAACTTAGATAAAAAACCTCCAGTCTGTCCTCATTCTGCAATCTCTGCCTAAACTCTTAAAAGTAGCTAACTTTAAATGGTTATATGTCTGTGTAATGCCCTCCTTTTGACCGATTCCTTCCCAGCTAATTGAGTTGGCTTCTCTCTGTTAAACAAACACATCTCCAGACAGCCCCCACAGGAGGAGAGTGTGTTTCCTTCCCAATTTGCTTTACAATATGGGATGTCTTAAGAATGGAGCTGATCCTTGAGGAGTTTGATCATAGCCTATTAGAAATACGAGCTCCCTCAAAGCAAAGGGTGGAGAACTCAGGAGCCAGATATCTCTTCTGATAGTGTCTTTCCATACCCTTCCTCAATACCTCAAATCCCCTCTCCTTTATATTTGTGGGTAATTACAGTATTGTAAAACTTTGCAAAAGCTCCTCACCAGAGCCAGTTTAGGATAGAAGATTAACTTCTATGGCAAGTGAAAGTTCCTAAGAGTCCACTTCCAGTTCCTGAACGGAAAATGGGGACAAGTCCAAGAAGGGGTGAGGGTAGTACAAGCTTCAGCAGCTCAAGATGGAATTGGAGTCTTTGGAGAGGACATATACCAAGTGGAAGTCTGCATTTAGGGTCACCCATAGCACATGCAGGACCCAGGAAATATTATTTTCAGAGTCTTTATCTGTATTTCAACAATTTGACACATCCCAAATCAGCATCTCAACCTTCTTCTACCTATCCAAATCATATCAACCCAATGAAGAAACACCACATCAGCCAATGTGAATGATCTGCTTGCCAGGCCATTCTCCTTGAATTAGGGACTGGCTACAAAACCTCAGGACAACCCCATAGGCATGAGTTCCTGAGCCCATCATATTCAAGATATTGGATCCACCCCACCCAGGTGGCAGAGAGTCAGAGTAACAGGAACTGGAGCCCATGCAAGTCCCAGTCTGGGCTGGAGTTGCTGTGCCTGGATGGCACTGTTAGTCCCAGCCCATCCAGTCTCCAGAGGGGTGCTTTATACATTTAAAGGAAGGCTCTCCAAAGAGGAAAAGCTCTTGAGACCCCATTTTCTCAGCTCTAAGGAAGTTCTGGGTACAGGCATTGTGAGAACATTTACACAGGACAGGAAACTGGTCCATTTCATAAACCCAGTATATGGTCAGAGCCTAACTTTGAGCCTGGCACATAGAATGTTGACAAATAAATGTTAAAAGTCCTAGTTCAGTGCATTTTTGCTTTGCATTATGCAGTAGAGCATCTTAGAGTAATCAAAAGTGCCCTGAAATTGGAGTAGAAGGCTTAGTTAGATTTCTCTGGGTTTCAGTAACCTCATCTTTAATATGAAGGAGTTGGACTTTCAAGTTCATAAAGAACTTCCAGCTTTAGATCTTATGACTACAATATCTATGACTGGCTTTAATCAGGGGGAGATCACTAGTTTCTTAAGAAGATAAAAGGGCTTTAAATCCACAGACTAAGTTGCCAAGGTTTAATACATGTAGGAAACTATCCATTCCACCATCAGCTTCAGGCTTGGAATCAGGTTGCAGATGCACTAAACTGTCAGTAATTTGAGCCCATGCTGCACTCCCCAAAATCATCACTGATGAGACTGGGGTGGAATTTTCTTGTTCCTGTCCCAAGATATTTGGGCCAAGTGCCCTAAACTTAAACCTCCCCTGCACATATACATAAACACACACACATACACACACACACACATGCACAATGTGAGCCCAAGTTTCAAGGACTACAGAGTCTAATTATGTTCAACAGAAAACATCAGACTCACAAAGCCATTGGAGAAGAGAGGGGTTAAGAAAGCTTAGGGAGGAAATCAATACCTATTTTAAGGGACAGAAAATTCTGTTTTGTGTAACCTGGGTTCCCATTGTCTCAGTGACAAGAGTAGCTGTGAGTCACAAAATTGCTCATGATCTCAGGGAACCCATTAGTGGCTGAGTCAGATAAAGTAGAATGGTGTGATGATCAGATAAAGTAGAATGGTGTGATGGTTGGAGGAAGTCCAGAAGGTTTGGCTTTGGGAAAAGACAATGAAATGGGGGGAAGGAGAGAAGGAAAAGGACATTTTATCAAACTTATAAATTGAAAATGAAATCACCGTAAAGAGCTGCCAATGAAGCACTGCTCTGTAATCCTGCATACAGGCAAAGCTCAAATGCCAGAGTAGACCTTGGAAGGGGAAGATCACCTCACACTATTTTAAGCACAGCTTGTCATTAGGACAAACAATAGAAGACTAAGCTAAGAATTTGTTTATGAGGCTTATTGAAGCCCCAACACATCTATCTCCTCCTGTTGCTATGGTATTTGAGTCCAGATTCTCTACAGCACACTGCCTCTGAAACCCACAGCTCCATAGCAGCCCATGACCCCAGAACCTTTGAGCCTGATGAATATAAATCAAAACTTGAGGGCCCTAAGATGACCTAGAGTGGATGGGAATATTGGAGATGCTGTCCTCCATGAGTGTAAGAATAGCACACTTCCTGCCTTCCCGTGTTCTTGGGGAAGTTCCAGAGACAATGAAGGTGTGCTGTATGGCAAAAGATAAAGGAAGTATCTGAGTCTGTGGTTCTCTAAGTGTGGTTACAAAAGTCAGGGAGTAAAATGTGGTTCAAAGACCAGTCTCTGCCAGGAAGACCCCATCAGTTTCTAATTGACTCAAGTGTTTATGAGGTAAGACAAGCCATGATGAAGCTGATGATAACAGCTGATAACCCAGCTTCAGAAGTTGGGTTAAATATTACAGAATGAGAATCCACTGGGATCAGAGACAATGGGATACTTTGGAAATGGTGAAGTGGAAATGGCCACTATTATTACCAGAACTCTCTGTCCATCCTGGAAAAAAGCAAACAAGAGGCCAGCTACTAGCAAAAGATACTAAGATGTGGAGTGAACCCAAGCTTTTCTAAGGTTACAAGATGAGTCAGTCACAGACAAGCAATCCATCTTTGCCTCAATAAATTTTCCTACTTAGTAAGCTTGGACAGCTCAAAGATAGCTTTGGTGCAGATAAACAAATTAGTCCACAGTACAGCAAACTAGCAAGAGCTAGCACACTTTGGCTCAGTATCATTTCCTCCTCCCTGTTTCTATAAAAATCTTCCCCAGAAATTCTAAATCCCTAGATGAATCAATTAGCAGACCAAATACTGGAAGCCTATCTCAAATAGTAGGCAAAGTTTTTATGTGAATGCTGCCCCCCAAATCTCTTCAAATTTAGATCTTTTCCCTCTGCCAATCTCTGTCAGCTCCCCAGACAACTCTAAGTAAGAAACAAAAGATGTCAAATTTTTCCTTCCCTCTGGTAAATGAGAATTTATTTTCCTTCAAGCTGATGTTTGTTGGCTCTCACTCTTAGGTTTGCGTCCCTTATACAAATGAGTTCTTGGTAGACCTGCCACATCATTTTATAGGCAAGTTTAGATACGGTGGAACCCCTCATATAGAAGTAGCTCGGGATCAAGAAAGTATAAGAAATATTAAGCACCTGGCATTGTGCATTCTCAATAAATGCGTTTTTTTTTATTTATTGTTATTCACTCAAAAATTTAATTAAATTATTTCTTTTTAACTGAATTAAAAGTATCATCATAGTCTAAGAACAGGGCTAGGTCCTGTAAAGAGTAGCAAGATAAATATAATTTGACTTCTACTTTTAGAAAGTACAGATTTAGAGGGAAGAGAAGATACACAGGTCAGCTCCAGTACAAAGTTAAACATGATCATGTTAAAGAAAAGTATTAATAAAGTGCTAGGGAAGCATTGAGAAGGGAAGATCTCTTCTCATCTGAACCCAATGAAATGTGAGATGGAGTATGTAGCATCAGGTACGGCCTGAGAATGGTTAGAACTTCTACATTCAAAAAGGCATCAGTACCATTCCAGAGAAAGGGAAACATGTGAACCAACACCCAGGGCAGGATAGGGCCTGCCCCATTCAGGGATAATTGGTTGGAAGAAGAAGTGAGAGGAGAAAAGAGAGATAAGGATGGAAAGGAAGGTCAGGGCACATCCTTGATTGCTTTGAAGGCAGAGAAGACCAATCAGAGCATTATAACAGCAAGCAAAGTCTGACAACTGTTACTCAAACTAGGATGGTATTCCTAAGGGGCAAAGGAAAGAAGAGGTACAAGCCAGTACAAGTGGATGCATAAACCCTGCCATTATGGCAGGTATTTGGGAAGTGTAGGAGACTTTTAATAGCCTTCCTTGGGGATTGGGGCTTACACAAGTCCACAGAGGATTACTGCATCATACCACATGCCACTTCTCTCTAAAAGGTAGGTGGTTGGTGCTTCCATTATAAATTTTGCCCTGTATACTATCTAGAGGCAGGGTTCCAGTGCAGGACAGCTGCACAACTAATTTTAGGTTCATGCTAGAGAAGTAGAGCAGGTTTAATCTCCACATCAGAGAGGAGTCACAGTGACACAGTGATAGCCATCTGCTCCTACAAAACCATCCTGGAATAACTCTCCCATAGCTTGTTAGCATTAAGAGGATGATACTCAATAGAGTTATCCATGTCCCCTGGCATGTCACCACCTCATTCCCTTCCTGGAAGAGCCTTTCAAACTCAGAGGTTCTGGCATCCAAATAGAGCTGAGTACAGTTAATTTGGGCACTTCTTAGTTACTATTTTGAGGGCGGAGTTCATGGAAGAAGGTGGATACTGGCAGAAATTTCCCATCTCTATGTTCTTCCCTAGGATCTGCTAGCTGAACTGAAGCAGGCAGACAGTTATTCGATATTTATATCAGAAATAATGAACAGCATTATAGCACTTCACTACAAAGCTTTTATGCATTATTTCTTAATGCCCACAACAAACCTAGGAGGTAGGACTTGACATTAACACTTTGAGAAACTTGAACCTTAGTTAAGAGAGATTAAATGACTGGCTAAGGAATCTGTTAGAAAGAGATCTTCTGATTTCAAAACTTTGGTTCTTTGTTGTTAAGGATGGGAGTAAGGCAGGAAACAAGGCAGCTTTGGAAAAGAATTTAAAAGCAGAGGGAAGAGACATTTAGCCCTTGAGAGGAAGCAGCCATTCAACTGAGGTGCAAGACTATCTTATATTTAACAAATTGTTCCAAGTGTTCCATGAGTATGAGCCATTTAGACGGTAACAAAAATTTAAATAAACTTTAAACTACTTATGATTGTCTTACATATGGTGGTTTTAGAAGTAAAATGCTGGAAATAAACTGTGTAAGATAGTACTGTGTTGGTTTAAGAGGTGAAGCTCATGCATCAGAGTTTAAATTCCATCTCTTTTACTTAAATCCCAAGTATGTTACTTATTTAAGCTTAAATTTTTTTTTCTTTAAAATTGGGGACAGTAATAGCACCTGCCTCATAGAGTTAAGGAGAGGATCAAATGAGATAATACAAGCTAAGAGCTCAGCTCAAGGAAGGGCACATAATAAATGTCATGGAAATGATGGCTCTATTGTAATAGTTGGTGATAAATCCTCTCCTCGATGGAGGAATGGCTCTAATTTGGCATTTGGCTAAAATACCTAGTCTACTTTTCACAGAACAGATCAGAAATGCTAAAATATGCCTGAAGTTTCATTTTTTCATTGGAAAAACCCCACCCCACGCATCCTTAGTGTTACTTTCTCATTTTCCCATGGTCCTTTGATCAGATCTATGCCTGAATTTAAACAGCCTTTGAAGGAGGAGAAGGGAGCAGTAAAGTTGGCTACTGGTATGAATCTCTAATAAGGGAAGATCCCAAGTACAGCCTGAATAGAGAAGAAAGGACCCCAGAGGGAAAGGGTCTAGCTCTCTTTTCCCAAGGTCAGCTAGGAAGGCTGAAAGTCTCCTAGAAAAAGCCCTTCAAACAATTTGGCACCCAAGTGGTAAAGGAGAGATGAATGAGGTTCCTGTGTGAATGGGCCCCGTGGGCATCCTCATGGATTTCCACATAATATAGAGGAAGTTACCAAATGTTTCTGAACTGCTGAAAGGATGAATGGAGATAGCACTTATATAAGAGGTCTGTGGGTAGGACAAAAATATAAAGCTCATGGTGATCAAAGGGCACAACGATACTGCAAACATCAGCATCAAAGACCCACACTCAATGATAAAAGTCAGATGAGGTTAATAACACAGGATAGTTGAAGACAAGCTGCGATCTTCCAACAACACTTTGGTACTGCCATAAGCTCTTGGAACTTAGCCCCAGGGGGAAGAGGAGAAGAGTGAAAACCCTGAATGAACACAAGAATCCTAATTTGACTCAATTTCCCTGGACATTGATTTATATTTTTCATTATCTGATGTAAATGGAAGTCTATAACAGAAATAAAGTAAAATTATAGAAAAATAAGGAAAGTTCATTTTTTGTATCCCTGAGTTTGTAACTCTGAACTTTTGTACCTACTAGGTAAGTATTCCTTGGTAGAATTTATGTAGGTTCCAATTCGCGATGTATTTGCACTCGAGAGATTTTTCTCAAATAACTTATATAGAATGGAGATCCAGTAAAAAGATGGTCTCCCAAAACAAATAGTTTCCTACCCGAATCAGTTTCAGAACAGGGTATACTACATACTCAGCTCAGATATTTTCAGTATGTGTTGGCTTCACAAGTACTCTGAGTCTTATAATGAAGACACCTATATTTAACTTTGTTTAACCCAGTACTTCCCAATTTATTTGATGAGGAAATCTTTTTTTTTTTCTTCTGAGATATAATGTATTTCACTCTGGGAAATGCTGGTGTAGAGAGATACAGGTGAGGATGGATGATAATGGCATTACTGTGATGACCGAAGAGAAAAATAATCATGTGGAACATGAGCCTAAGATTGATGCTGGAATGCAGAAAATATCATGGCTAGGCATAGAAATGCTACTTCCAAATGACCCCATATATCTTGGAAATTGGCTGAATTTCTTCTAATATTCTTTCAAGGTCCTCGCTTAGTCACTCCCATAAATGATGGATCTTAATGGTTCCTAATATCTTTAAAGCCTTTGTGTCTGACCATCTCCCTTTTTAACTTTGTGATTCACTCCACTCCAGCAAGCAGAAGCAGAGAGAATAGACTGAGTTTCATTTTCCAATCATAAAAGGACATCTCAAGACCAGCACACAACCATGATGGACTATCATAAGGCACTGATCTCACATCAGAAATTTAACTGGCTGACTCTTTAGAGGCCCTGAGTGTACCACCTTTCCCTGTCACTTGTGGATTGTCTTTTGAGTGCTATACTAATACATGGTAGATTGGCTGTGAGTAAAAAAGATACTTGAAGTCTTTAGGCCAAAAACAGCTTTTGATTCTGAAAGATCAGGTTTCAAATTCTTACTCTGCCATTTCCCAGCAGTGTGACCTTGGATAAGATTCTCTACACATTTCTGTTTTTTTGTCTGAAAATGAGGCTAATAATATAATGAATCAGAGTTGTGGTAAGGAATAGAGGGAAAGATGCATGGGTAGGAGGGATTCAGGTTGAGATGGGATAAAGTCATTGCAGCATATCTCCAAGGTAGAAGCCACTACCAAGCTGAACTGGAAGCCCCACGAGTAAAAACAAAAAGCTATCTATTATGAAGAGTGCAAAAGTACTACTGAAGGTGCTCCATACCTGATCGTTTGGGTGCGCATCCGGGTGTAAGGGGTGATGACCTTGAAAAGCAGTTCCATTGCTCCATTAACCCCCAGCATGGCTCCTGTGGTGACTAAAAAAGACAAAATCACAGTGGTTATTGAACCACCCAAACCATGCTCTGTTTTCAGCACTACAGAGGGGGCTTAAGGGGAGGAGAGGTCCACAACCTTCCATGCCAAAGTCAACTTAAAGCAGGGAAACTTTATGGTCCGTTCATCCTTTTCTGGGAAGTAAAGATCACCTGAAAGACAGTTGCTCTGTCTTCTTATATTGTCTTCTCAAAGAAGGATCAAGACATGTCATACATAGTTTTTCCCTTCTTATGTCCACATTGTATTCTTAATCAGAGTAGACAAAACAATTACTAAGCAGAAGAACTTTCTGTAAAATAGGTCTTTAGGTTTCCGGCAAAGATTTTAATTCAAGCTGTGCCTGTTTTACCCCCCACCAACTTCGCATAAGACACACTTGCACATACACATGCACACACCAATTAACACACACTACCAGTATCTTACAAAAGACTTTTTAAGGAATGTTCTACCATTTGGAAAACTTCACAATAAGGAAATGTTAAAACTGGATGGAATAAGGTCCAATACAATTTGGATTGACTCCTCTAAAACTTAATGTGGTAGTTCGAAATTGTATATACCCAGAAAACATGTTCCTAAATCTAATCCACTCCTGTGGATGTGAACCCATTGTAAGTAGGACCTCTTGATGATGCTATTTCAGTTAAGGTATGACCCACTTCATTCAGGATGAGCACTAATCCTCTTACTAGCGTCCTTTTATAAATGGAACGAATACAGAGAGACAGAAAGAGAGAAAGCCATGGAAACAAGAGGCTGAAAGCAACAAAACCCAGAAGTAAAGGAAGAGACCAACAGATGCCACCATGTGCTTTGTCATGTGGCAGAGAGTCAAGGATCACCAGCAGCCAGTTTTCAGGAAGAAAGCATCTCCTTAATGACACCTTGATTTGGACATTTTTCTCAACCTCAAAACTGTAAGATATTATATTCCCATTTTTAAAAGCCAACCAACTTCATGGTATCTGCTTTAACCAGCCTAGCAAACAAAAACATTTTAAAAGGCAACCAAGTATCTCCCTTCCTTTGATCTCCCATGACTGATGCAATGACTTGACTGTACCTCCATCCTTTTGAATGTCAAAGGAACAATCAATTTTTCCTGTTCAGTGGTAATTAGCCTGGGAAATTTTTGCCTTTTTTCCCAACTGGATGGTTATAAAAACACAATCATAGATTGGAAGAACTGAGAGAAACTCAAAGGGTATCTGGTCATCCCAGGGGCTTCAGATAAATATTTGAGACACAAAAACCTTTGGATGTCACTCTCACATCTAAGAACACTCTAGTTTCTCTCCAATATCTCCAATATCCCACTCTACTCATCTCACTTTAAGAAGAGTTCTGAGTTATGTCAAAAGAAATCCACAGGACACAAAACAGAGCCACTTTAGCAGGGGGCAAAACTTTCAATGGGAAAAGGAAAGGTTAAAGTTAAATTTTCTGAAATGTAACTCTCTTCTCTCTTTCCTCCACTACATTGGCAGGGTAAGACAGAAACTTAGGATTGCCTTCTGATTTGGACCCATCTTGTTTCTTGAAATGTGAATGGTAAGAAAGGGGCCACAGAGAAACAAAGAACAGGAACAGAAGGTGGCTTCTATTGGATTGCTCCAAGACTCAGGAAAGGTAGATAAATGTAAATCTGGAAGGTCTTACACATTCCATTCCAGAACAGTCCACCAAGTAGAGACTGGGGCCAATGTCTTAGCTATTATGAAGATTGCACATTCCTGGAACATCCTCTGTGCTTGTGTCTCTCTTGAGGTTAGCACAGTCAGTAACTGCCTGGATCAGATTCAGGGATTTGGCATGCTTGTCCTAGCCATCAATCTTCCACTCTTGTGGCTATTAACACCATCTAAATTGGGAGAATATACTGGAACAAATTCTTGGCAAATAATTCAGTAAAATTCTGTTATTAGTAGAGTTAGGAAGGAATTGTTTTAGAAGCACTGATTATAACATGAAAGACTCTAGACTTGGAGGTGGGAGAGGGTAACAATAAGAAGTCTTCACCGAGTTTGTCCTTGCTGGATCCTTGCCCAAGGTTGGGTCTCTCTGTATGTTCATATACAAGGTTGGAAGCTCAATTAGCATTCCCATTGACCATCTGAGAGCTGCCAAAGGAAACTCGTTGGCTGTCACAGACCCATTACGATTCTAGCCAACTGTTTCTGCAGATAGAAGCTGTATAGAAAGCTTGTTGGAACATTCAACAGTGGCTAACAATTCACTAAAGAAACAGCAACCCACAGGCTTCTTGAACTCAGTCTGCCTCTCATCAGTGAAGTCAATGTATAGAGAGTGACTGTGTAATTTTTTATATATGTTATGAACAGACAGTTGATACAAAAAGTGTAGTCTTAGAATATGAGCCAAATGCCCACGTTCTCATACTCACTGGCAAATGCCAGCATTTCTCAAGCCTCTGCCTTAAGGAATTTTTCTAGATCTCTATAACCATTATATATATAATAAGTAAGGCAAGTTAGTTAACCTAATTATTCCTTAGGAAACCAAAATGAGATACTTCAAATGTGCTGCTGGCAAGCTCCTAATGGGGTTGGAACACCTTCTGGCTACTTATTAATGAGAGTTGTCCTTAACACAAAGTCACAGCTCCTCACTCAGCTTTTCCTTTATTAGAGATGGGTTTGTACAGGTCCATCAGTCTCTCATAAACACATTCTGACTTTCTGATCAATAGCTGAGCTAGGGGTGTTGAGACTCTGTCTGTGAACATGGAATCTATCTTTTATTCCTAGGAAAGACTTTTGCTTTGTGGGCCCTTTATATTTTCTAATGGAATTAACAAATAAAAACCAAGTCATTTTTTAGTATTTTTTAAAGACAGTTAAAAAAAAAAAAGTCACCTATATACTCTATATCATATGTAGTCTTCCTATTATTTCAAGGAATAAAGGGAAAGGAATAGAGCAGGAAGGGAATTTGATACTTACTAAGCAACTACTGCATGCCAAGCATATCCATGAATAATATCTTATTTATTCCAACTACCAAGTCAGTGAATTTTATTACCACTATAATTGTATACAGAGTAGGAAACTCATAACTCAGCCCATGTTACACAGTTCATTAGAAATGGAATCAAGTCTTTCTGGTTTTAAGCCTATGTTCTTTCCTCAACTAAGCATCATGTTTAAATAAGTCTCACTTTAATTCCATAGGAAGAGGGACCAGAACAGAGAAATGAAATTCTATGCTCATTACATCTGAGACAGGAGGCCTAGCATCTAACCTATTAATAAAAAAGTGTTTCCATATGGAGAGTAGAATATACAGGCTTTGGAATTAGAAATACCTGTATTTGAGACTCAGATCCCACCACTTATTATGGGTATGAATTCAAGTAATTACTTCCCTCTTTTAAGTTCCATTTTTCTTTCTCAACTATAAAATGGTAGGTCTAAATTCAGGATTATCATGATAATTAGAAATAATCTAAATCAGGGGATGGCAAATGAGTATCAACCCCTGGGCTATGAAAAATCTAGTAGTAATCTGGAAGACTATCTTGAGAAAGATTGTGAAACTCAAATTTGGTAAAGGAGGTTGCAATTAATGTATCAAAGTAAATTCAAGGACAGAGTGGGGAGAATCATGATGTGAAGGTCATTCTTGACAGGTGTAAAGCATATAGCCCTGCGTCTTGAATATAAGGAAAAAATAAACTTTTCTCCTTCTCCAGCTATAGGTTTTTTTTTCTACCTTGCAGCACTAATAAAGAGGCCTAGAACTCTATAATATGTGGCTCCCAGGGATAAACAATGGTGAGCACCATCTCCAGGAAATGACTCAAGAGTTCTACCTGTCTAAGGAGCAGATGAAGGAATAACTTCTCACCTCCACAGCCTCTGGATCCTGAGAATCCTCATGGTATATTTAACTGGTTGGGACCACATTTATCCTCCATCCATACCCTCATTCCAATCAGATCCCCAAATGGTTTCCAAGTATCCCACCTCAGCTCAGGTAGCCACCCCACAAGGTCCAAAATAGAGTCACTTACCACTGGAAGCAAACACACGTAGAGCCCAGAGACAATGGAGGAGGTTCTGGCTATGGGATAGGTTTTTCCTGGCCAGAATCAAAGTCACATCAAGCGCCTCCAACTCCAGTGCCTTCTTTCCAAACTTTTTATCTAAGAACACAAAGAAGTACTTCTAAGTTGCTTTTTGCATGAATTCTCAAAGTTCCATAATGTATGGGGTAGGGGAAGGGAAAGAGAAGGGGGTAGGGATAACCATAGCCAAAGAGACTTATAAGGTCTTGAAGAAAATGCTGCTGAGGATGTCCCCATTGAAACCAGATGTCTCAGAAGAGCTAATTCAGGGTATGTATATGAGCCATCATACTTCAAATAATATTTACTTGAAGGCCTGGGAGTTGTGGAACTCATATGCTCCTGTATCTAAGGTTTCTGGTTATCCTTGTACATGAACTATCATTCAGTTCTATATAAATTTCTTCCCTTAAGACAGTTTTAGAATTAAGGACCCTTAAGTGACATGACATTCAAATATGATATGTGGAATTGATTGGATTCTGCTTTGAACATATCTGTAAAAGATTTGTTGGAACCATTTAGAGAAATTGGAATGAGTATAAATTAAGCATTTATTGTTAATTTTGTGAGATTTGTGAGAAAGGTATCATGGTTACATAGGAAATGTCTCTTCAAAGAAATGCACTCTAAAGTATTAGGAACAAAATGCTATCTTTAACTCTCTTTAAAGTATTTTAAATAAAAATATATAGGTGAGGCAAATATGGCAAAATGCCAATGATGGTTAGATCTAAGTGATAGGTTATTATTCTCTGTTCATTTTTATGTGATAAAACATTTTTATAATGAAAAGTCAAACAGTTTTTAAGAAAATTCTTCCCTCAAGTTTGCCTAAATTGTTGCTTGAAATAATCTGGCATTTATTGTTGCAGGGATGTAATTATTACTTTTAACATTTGCCTCTGGATCAAGGGGTACCAGCAAAGAGACTGTGACTAAACCAGCATGGCCCATTCCCTTCATCAGAGAAAAGGTACCCATCTAGCTCCATTCATGACCAACCAACCTCACTTCTCTTCTGTTCAGGTCAGCCCTCGACAAGTTGAATGTAAATGTCAAAGACAATAACCACTTGATGGCAGAAACTATGAAAAACTGTGGTGTCATAATCATTACAATAGTAACACCAAAGTCAATAGCTTTAAAATCACTGCCCTAGTGTATCTCCCATCTCTCTTCCGCCTATGTGACATGTATGATTCCTGTGTGTCAGGCCTCTGGCCCCACATGCTAAAGTACGTAACATACAATATCTTCTTTAATCCTCACAGAAACCCTAGGAATTAAGTACTGATACCCTCCTTTATAGATAAGGAAATAACAATTCTAGAAGTCTAAGTGATTTGCCCAAGATGACATAGCTAATAAGCATCAGTGCCAAGCCTGAAACCCAAATCTGACTTCCAAGCATATATGGCTTACCACCAAAATACATCACATCTCCTGTGTTCACCTGCAGTTCTCTTGGCCAACTCTGCTTTGCTGACTTCTGATCCTTCAGTCTCTAGCTGAAATGTCATCTCTTCCTGACCGTGCCATCTTAGGGCAGCATTACCTTTTCTTTCCCTTACAGCACTTATCTTATGCAGTCTTCCATCTTGTACTCAATTATTTATTTATTTTCTGCCCATCCCCACTTAAATATAAGCTCTGCAAGAACTGGCCCCTTATCTGTCCTGGTCACCATGGTGTCTCCTGTACCTAGAAAGATGTCTGGCCCTAAGAGACCCACAATGAATACCTGTTAAATATACAATGAATGACTTGCATTGGTTTTATCTGGTACATACTCATTATGCTGACTGATTCCTATTTCTATCATTAGTGAGATGGTGACGGGACTCAAAGCAGAGATCCAAATATTTAAAGGAAAGAGTGGTGCTGGAGCCACTTGAATCCTGAGGCCTCAAAGGTCACCTTTCAGAGGAACTGAGATGTTCTGGTGTGACACATATAATGTTTGTCCATAATTGGAACTTAAGTGTTATGACAAGCAAACAATGTTTACATGAGTCCTGAGCGTCTAGGTTTTTAAACTATTCTCTAAGAAGATCTAGGGCTTGGGGGAGGTATTTTCGGGTCTATGGGAAAAGAAGTAGGGACAGAGTATAAATTGACAGGACTCTATGCCCCTGCTCTCCTTCAATTAGTGAAGCTAAACTTCTATATAACTTATATAGGGAACTTCCATGTAAAATGCCATTTGTAGAAATGTTCCATTTCTTCTTAAAATAAATTGAAAACTGCCTTGGAGTATATCTCCTCTTCCTCCCATATGACTCATGCTCTACATAATTCATGCCTGATCTGGGCCATGTCCTAAGACATATACCTTGGATTATCTGACATCATAGTCAACAAAATTAACTTTCCTAAAGGGTTGGTCCTAGTGTCACCATCTAAGAGACCAAGACCTGTTTCCTTTCTATCCTTTCCCACAAGAGCCATCAAATCACTCTCATAACAGTCCCAGGAGTGCTGTTCAGTCATCTGCTGGGATCTAGGAATGTAGATACCTCTTAGGCCAACTTTGGCCAGCAGTCGGAAGAGTGGCAGGAGGATGCTATAGTCTGGGGATGCTGTCCTAGCCAAGTCCACCAACGTTTGCAGCAGAGCTTCACTGCCTCCCTTACTGATCATGTAGTGAATCCTCCGGTCTGTGCCTAAAGGGGAAACAGAGGAGAGATGAGCCACAATAAATCATCTTCATTTTCCTTAGAGCAGAAGGCAGTCCTCACAGCTAGAAACAGAGCAAGGATTAGTTTATTTCACACCAGAAACCAAGATTGTGTCATTCTTGAAGCAAGCTGTGTTAAAATTTGGCCACCGAGTGAGAAGGGAAGATTGTGAAGTAACAGAATAAAAAATTGTTTATGAACCTAGGTACATTCACGTGCAGCAATTATGAAGAATGGAGCCTAGAATGCACCTCCCTGAGAATCTGTCAGAATCTTCAGTGTGTGTCAGTACATGTGTATACACACATATAAAATATATAGTGGCTTACGTAGAACATATATTAATAGAAAAGGGAAAACCAATATCCCTCTGCTGTATATTTGAATCATCTGTAATAGGGATTAGGATGATGGCTTATCTGGAAGCATTTTACTGAAGGCATAATGATGTTTGGTGTTGGCTTTCTGTAACTGATGGGAGTGAAATATGGAAACAGCTCTAGTAAGCCCTTGAGGAACAAACATTCAAAAATCCTATCTAGAGAGTTCAAAAGAAGGTCTGGGATTAGGATGAGATATTTGTCTCTCTACCTAAGAATAGCATAAACAAGGACTCCCAGGACAAACTCAAAAGAACTGATAATGTGTCATTCTGAAGGGGGCCTGGGTGTCTCTCCATGCACTGAGCAAGGCTGACTTAACCAAAGGTGGCCAACTGGGGGGTGGGGAGCAAGGAAGGGGCACATTATCAACAGAGAAGACCCTCTGATTATTCAACTTCATGAAAAGCAGCACCCTGTACACCAAAGAAGACGCAATGAGGAGAACCCCTGGGTTTCATTCTAAAAATTCCATTCACCTCTGGATAAACTGAAGACAATACAAGCCCAGAAGGCAAGTGGCTTCACCTTCAGAGAACTCCAGCAAGCTGCAGGGAAGCCACCCTGCCAGTGGAGGGCAGCACAGCCTATGGAAAAACCCCAGTGTGACTGGACACTTCCTCCTGTAAAACTGGTATTAATGTTTTTTTCCCTAATGCAATGTGGCTGGCCTACCTAGAAGTGAAAATTGAGTGAATGTTGGAATGTCCAAGAAGAGATATTTTCCAGGACGCTCGGCGGGAACATGAGGCATGTCCCAACAGTTGATTTAGAAGCAGTCAACTCTTGTCATCTCACTTCTGAAGCTTCAATGGTATATCACACTTCCAAGTCCGGCTCTATCTCATATTCCAGTCTCCATTTGACGTATGTGAAGAGGCTGCCCACAGTACCTGGCTCTCTAAATAGACCAAGGCGGAGGGAAGCAGAGGGAGGAGAGGGGTGGAATGCTGAGGGTTAACTCTCTCTGAGGAGAGGTCAGAGGAGGGCACAGGCCCTTGGAGGTCTTTGGCTCCATAGATGAGAAACCACAGAATGACCACCCCAGAGTCTAATTTCCTCCTAAATTAGGGTGAGTGACAAGACTAAGGAGACTAAAGTAGAATCAGCCCAGTTTATTCCAAGTCACATTAACTTTAAGAAAAAAGAAGGTGGTTTGGAGATTCTATGTCTCACAGGTAACTTGGGCAAAAGCAAGCCCCACCGGAGACCCAGGTTTGATTCCCGGAGCCTGCCCATGCCAAAAAAAAAGAAGCAAGCCCCAGCCCAGCAGGTTTCTAAGAGAGCTCAGAGCTGGCATGTCCCCACATTGATTCCCCGAGGAGACCAGGTAGTGAGCCTACTCACCCGCAGAAAGCAGCTCGCCGAGGACCTGGAGGATGGTCAGGATCGACTCACTGTCAGAGGAGCTCTGCAATGAGAACACAGGCAGCCACCTTTTAGAAGGAGCACAGGAGGAGGGAGGCAGGCTGGTCAGAGCTGCACAGGGAAATGGCAGCTGCCTCATATTGAGAAATGAGCAAAAGGATGGATGAGGGGCCCTCCTAAAAAGATGACAGTGAGGGGCTAACTGAGATAAGGGTCTCAGGAGATGTGCCTCCTGCTTAGTCTTCAGGACCCTTCTGTGGGAACTCATAGTGACATCAGTAAGATGGGCAAAAGAGTAAGCATTGATAATTCACACAGAAACAGAAATGGTAAGGGGTAAAGATGGCACAGTTCTCACAATAATTTCAGCAGGCATGGATCAGTTTTTAATGGAGACCAGAAAACAGAAACAGCAATCCACTAAAATGTCCTGATGGAAAGACTTCCCCAACTGACAGTGAGGAATGCAACTTTCTCAAAAAAAAAGGTTAGGGTAGCACTAAATCATATTATGGCAATGCTCTAAGGGGACCCTGCAATGCTTGACACTCTATCCTTTGTTGTACAGAAGAGATCATTGAGGTTCAGAGACAGGGAGCACTTGCACAAGTCACCCAATCCATGGCAAAGCCAGAAGTACAGCCCCAACAAGGTTTTCAGGTCACTGAACTGTAATATTCCTTTTTGATATATTATTTGAGGCAAATCATAAATCTTCCCATTGGTGAGGTCTGTGTTCCTTATCTGCTTCAAAGACGTCAATGACCCTCTGTTACGTTTAGGATAAAGTCATACCTCATTAAGATGGTTCCTGCAGTTATTTGTGACCTTGTCCTCCTTATCTTTCCAGCTTCATTGTTTATTACAACACCCTCTTCCCAAAATAGGTTGTTCAGCTACATAGAGCTACTTGTAACTCACTGTTCAAACCATGAAGTTTCTTACCTCTGTGTGTTTGAGTATACTACTCCCCTCTTCCTAGAGCACTGCTTCCTTACCCCAAACCCCACCCCAGCCTGGTCAATGCCTGCTCATCCTTTAAAGTGCACTAACTCACCCATGAGATCCCTACCTATCCACAAACTGGGTTTGGGTCCCTTCTGTCTCCACATCACGCTGAACTCAGCTCTGGTATCACACTTATCACTTGGTATTAGCATCGGAGTGCAATTTTGCTTCCCATTCCATCCCTGCTAGATATTAAAATCTTTAAAGAAGGTGCCAAGTTTTATGTATGTATTCTAAGCACCAGGTACAGAGGGATGTTACGAAGAAGGTGTATAATAAGTATTTGTGATATGGAACCAAACTAAACCAAAAGGAATTCCAGGGCAGTCATGAAGTCCAGCCCCATAACCCAAAGCAGAGTAGTCCTTATGTGTTCTTCAGTTCCAAGTCTAAGACCCTCTGGGAAGTCATATTTCAACACCCAAGCCAGGACCAGGAATTGGGTGAGGAAAATGAGGCAATCTCCTTGAACACAAAATTTAAGTGGGTAACTAAAAGTGCAGTAATAGAGATAAATAACACTTTAGTGCAATGTTTTCAATATTTTTATACATCAAATTAATACACAAAAAAATTCCATGATGAACGAACTACCAAGATTTAACTCTTATTTGGACTGGGATGAGACCTCTGGGTATCCCCAGGCACTTGACCAAGGAAAAAAACTTGGAATGGCTTTGGCATCTTCTCCACTGGGAGTATTGGTCTAATGAGGACAATCTGAGTCTGTCCTTTGCATACAGTCTCCCATGATAGCTGCACTGAATGTTAATAGAAGGCCTTATTCTCTGAATCTCACACAACTCTGCAACAAGTTTCTTTCATCCACGCATACGATGTTTGTGCCCCACCCCCACTCCTTAGTCTACCAAATGCTAGAACCAGGGACCAAGGAACAGCACAGCAACCCATCTCATTCTAGGGGGTTTGCAGGACTACAACCCTTTGAGATTGTGGAGCCAAAGATGATCCACAGTAGAAAACAAAGTCCCTGGAATAGTTTGCTTGATCAACCCTGACATTTCTGGATCCATCCCAAGATCTGTGAGAAGAGGGATGAAGATAAAGATAAAGGTAAGACTGGGAAAATATTGTGTAGATTCTAAAATTATAGATTCATTAGTTCTGATGATTCAGTTCTAGTGTCAACTTGGCTAAGTTATGGTGTCCAGTTGTTTGGCCAAGCAAGTGCTGGCTTGATTGTTACTGTGAGGATACTTCATGATTTTAAATGTTCAGTAAGTTGATTGCCTGTATGACTGATTACATCTACCATCAAAGGAGGAGACTGCCTTCAACAATGAGACACATCTCATCCAATCAGCTGAAGACCTTAACAGGAGAAGTGATGATTTCATTAGTCAGAAGGGAGAATTTCTATCTCTACTTCAACCAGCTTCTCCTTGTAAATTCATCAAAAACCTTCATCAGGGGTGGTACAATGGTAGCTCAGTGGCAGAATTCTTGCCTACCATGCCATAGACCGGGGTTCGATTCCCAGAGCCTGCCCATGCAAAAACAAACAAAAAAAAAACTTTCATCAGAGTTCCCAGTTTGTGGTCTGCCCTGCAGAATTTGGGCTTGCCCATCCCCACAGTCATGTAAGCCAATTCCTATTAAGAAATCTCATAATATTTACATAATACATATGCACACATATATGTTTATTTCCTGGTCAGTTCTATTTTCCTAGAGAATGCTGACTAATATATTAATAAATTAGTTACTTATAAATAACGAGCAAGGAAAAGGAAAATAAGAGGAAATGAAAAGATGAGAAAAAGAGGAAAGAGAACAATGAATAAGGCATATATTGACCAAAGGGAAATAAAATACCTAATTTATTTTTCCTTTCATTCAATTATTTATGCATTCATCCCACAATCTCTCATTGGAAATTATTTATGTTCTTGCCACCAGGCTAAGCAGTGAGGATGCAAATTGATCAAAACACAATCTTTGAGCTCTAGGCTTGGTGAGGTGAACAGCTGGTGGTCAATTAACAACCCAGAATGGTAAGGGCTATGAGCGCAGATGCTAGAACAGTGACCTGGGGTGCTCAGGGGTAGTATGAAAGAGCATGATGACGCTAGAGAGTGAAATTGCATCCAATATGACTGGATTTTGAAGAGAATTGCAAATTCTTATGAGCATTCATCTCTGTATTCCTCTCCTAAATTGTAATAAATGATCTGTATATTTTATTGACTTAATTTCCCTAGTTAAGGAATTATTTGCTTAATATTATTTGCCTGTTTATATTCCCTGAGAACAACAATTCAGGGCTGCCAGAGGGGATAAGAGCCTGATAATACAATGTGTAATAAGACATGAACCCTGTTCTAGTTTGCTAGCTGCCAGAATGCAATATACCAGAAACAGAACGGCTTTTAAAAAGAGGAATTTAATGAGCTGCTAGTTTACAGTTCTAAGGCCAAGAAAATGACCCAATTAAAGCAAGTCTATAGAAATGTCCATTCTAAGGCATCCAGGAAAAGATACCTTGGTTCAAGAAGGCCGATGAAGTTCAGGGTTTCTCTCTCAGGTGAGAAGGCACATGGAGGACATGGCGTCATCTGCTAGCTTCTTCTCCTGGCTTCCTGCTTCATGAAGCTCCCTGGGAGGCATTTTCCTTCTTCATCTCCAAAGGTCGTTGGCTGGTAGACTCTGCTTCTCGTGGCTATGTCGTTCTGCTCTCTCTGAATCTCCCATTCACTAAACTGTTTCCTCTTTTATAGGACTCCAATAAACCAATCAAGACCCACCCAAATAGGTGGAGACATGTCTTCACCTAATCCAGCTTAACCTTAACAACCACTCTTGACTAAATCACATCATCCAAGCAGATGATCTGATTACAGTTTCAAACATACAGTATTGAATAGGGATTATTCTACCTTTATGAAATGGGATTTTGATAAAACATGGCTTTTCTAGGGGGCATACTTCCCCTCAAACCAGCACAAACCCTAAATAGGTTTGCCCTGTGGCTAACACTGTTGTTTGCATGCACACCAGCCATTCCTCTAGAGTTCCTTCCCAGAAAACCCCATTTGTTGCAAGTATGGGGCACCGGTTGTGCTGATGGAGAATATGGGCCCCTATCCTCAGCCCTGGGAAAGGATCATGGTTGATCTCCTCTAAGTCATAGTGGAAAAGCCTAGAGGTGGATATGAGTCCAGATCTGGATGAGGAAACTTGAGTTGACATCTCCTGGAGCATTTTAGAAAATATTTTTCTCCGTGATTTATTGAAAAAAAACAAACAAAAAAAACTACAAAAAAAGGAACATTGAAAAAAAACCAAAAATTCCTCCTTTCCTGTTTTGGGGGCAGTGTTGTTTCAAGACATGATCCTTGGTCCTCAGTGACATGAAGACACTGAACCAATTCGCTGGAACCATCTCCCTATGGACTTTCACATAAACAGAATAGTAAATAGCTTCATTTTTAAAAGCCATTTTTAGTTAGGTAGCTTCTCTCTGAGTTCAGATGTGGCAAAGAAAAGAAGCATAATTTTATACCTCCACATGCCCTTTATCTAAGCAAAGAAAGTGATTTCACAAGCAAACCCACCAAGAGACTCCTGCCATCTCGTAGAAACTCCAGAGACAGTATTGTCATATAGACGTTAGTGTCATAATGCCCTCACTCAGCTCTGAACCAGAGGGATCAGAACAATATCGTTTTTCTTTAAGTAAAAATTATGGCTATCAATGGAGAAAAAAATTCCCCACACAACCTCAACTGGCATTAATTTATGCACTGCTATATTTACCAATAAATATTTTACTCTATTTAGAAGAATAACACAAAGCCGTTATCTCACCCACAGTAATAATAAATGAGCAATTAAAGAAAGCAGGATGTGAATTACCTCGATTTTCCTTCAATGATCCTTTTAAATGAATCATTGAGTAATCCCCTGTTTAAGAATTTCCTATAAAAAATGGATCTGCCAAGCTTTCAGGGAAAAGCAGGCAGTTGGAAGAACAAACAGTCTTTCACAGTCTGTGGGGTTTAGAACAGTAATTTTCTCAAACAGGGTTTTGAATTTGTCACTGCCTTGCTTTAAACTCTGCTATGTCTCCCTGTTGCCTTCTCCTGACTCCTCATTATGGTATGTGAACAAGACCCTTCACTTCACCCTGCCTTTGGAAGCTCATCTCCAGCCACTTGCCCAACCCAATACTCAATGGAGGGTCAGTTCTGATGCCCCAAACGTATCATGAGTACGCCCACTCATACCACTGCTTCAACTAGCATTTCTTCTCCCTCTGCTCTAGTCCATTAAACCTATTTATATTTCCATTCCCAGTTCAAGTCCTTTTCAACCGCATATGTCTGCAATGTTGGGCACTGCTCAACATTAGAATGCACCATTTACAAAGACCACAGCATGACTGGTGGTCCCTGAAGTGGTGCAGTGTAGAAGCCCTGAACAGAATTATTTGCTTTACATTTGTTTTCCCCCAACATTTCATACATACCTTGATTAGAATTCTGACTAGATCTTAGTTGTTTTCTGTTTTGGTTAATGATTGCTGTGTTACAAACTAACCCAGGACTTCATGGCTTAAAATAAACAGCCATTTTATTATGTTTCTTGATTTTGTGGGTAGGGAATTTGGGCATGACTTGTCTAGGAGATTCTTCTGCTTTCCATTATGTCAACTGAGTTCAATGGGTACCACTCAGCTGGCAGATGGGCTGGCGGGGGGTGGGGGCAGCCAATGATGGTTTCACACATAGTACCAAGCTGGTACCTTGGAAGGAATGGCTAGAAGACTGGGCTCAGCTTGGACTGTTGATGGGAACACCTCCATGTGGCCTCTCCAGCATGGAATTCTTAAGGTAGTTGAACTTCTTACATAGCAGTTGGCTTCCCCCAGACCAAACATCCCAAGAAACCTGGGTGGAGGTTGCAATGCTTCTTGTGACCTCAGAAGTTCAGAAATCACTTCTATTATGTTCTATAGGTCAATCAAGACTATGCTAGCTTGCATTCAAATAGTGAAAGCTAGACTCTATCTCTCAATTGGAGGAATAGAAAAGTATTTTCAGCCATTTTTTAATAATTTTTTATTAATTAAAAAGAAATTACAAGAAACAAATGCAAACATCCATAATATATGCTCATTCCGTTCTACATATATAATCAGTAATTCAAAATATCATCACATAATTGCATATTCATCATCATGATCATTTCTTAGAATATTTGCATCAATTCAGAAAAAGAAATAAAAAGACAACAGAAAAATAAAACAAAAACAGAAAAAGAAAAAAAATTTTTACATACCATACCCCTTACCCCTCCCTTTCATTGATCACTAGCATTTCAAACTGAACTTATTTTAACATTTGTTCCCCCTATTATTTATTCTTATTCCATATGTTCTACTCATCTTTTGACAAGGTAGATAAAAGGAGCATCAGACACAAGGTTTTCACAGTCATACAGTCACATTGCGAAAGCCACATCATTATACAATCATCATCAAGAAACATGGCTACTGGAACACAGCTGTACATTTTCAGGCAGTTCCCTCCAGCTTCTCCATCACATCTTGACTAACAAGGTGATATCTATTTAAAGCGTAAGAAAAACCTCCAGGATAACCTCTCGACTCTGTCTGGAATCTCTCAGCCATTGACACTTTATTTTGTCTCATTTCACTCTTCCCCCTTTTGGTCAAGAAGGTTTTCTCAATCCCTTGATGCTGAGTCTCAGCTCATTCTAGAGTTTTTCTCAATCCCTTGATGCTGAGTCTCAGCTCATTCTAGGATTTCTGTCCCACGTTGCCAGGAAGGTCCACACCCCTGGGAGTCATGTCCCACGTAGACAGGGGGAGAGTGGTGAGTTTGCTTGTTGTATTGGCTGTAGAGAGAGACCACGTCTGAGTAACAAAAGAGGTTCTCTTGGGGATGACTCTTAGGCCTAATTTTAAGTAGGCCTGACCTATCCTTTGTGAGGTTAAGTTTCATGTGAACAAACACCAAGACTGGGGGCCAGCCCACAGCCTTGGCCATCCACACTGCCTGTGAGAACATCAAAAATTCAACTTGGGGAGGTTGAATTTTCCCCCATTCTCACCATTCCCCGAAGGGGACCCTGCAAATACGTCTCCACACACGGTTCAAATCACTCTGGGATTCATCGGGGCACCACTCTGGACAAACCAACAAAATCTAATGTCCTACCCAAGGTTCCATGTACTTATGTTGTTCAACCAACTATCTACATGAGTTATATTAGGAGATGCACTAGTCAAAATATAAATTTTGTACCAAATAAACATTTTTTTATTTAGTCTCACACATAAGTTGAAATTTTAAAATATTAATTACCATCTATTTTCAGCACCCTGCAGTAATGACATTCCTTTGTTCTTCCTCATGCAAAAACATTTTTAGATTTGTACATTTAGTCATTATCATTATACACTCTTGGCATTCCTAGATTATACCATCTCAATCTTTATTGTCTATCTTTCTTTGTGATTTCATTTATGCCCCCAGCCCTCCTCCCTCTACCATCTCACATTCAGCTTCATTCAGTGTTTTAACATAATTGTATTAGTTAGGTAGTACTGTGCTGTCCATTTCAGAGTTTTTATATTCAGTCCTATTGCACAATCTGTATCCCTTCAGCTCCAGTTATCCAATATCTTACCCTATTTCTATGTCCTGACGGTCTCTGTTACTAACGAAATATTCCAAGTTTATTCACTAATGTCAGTTCATATCAGTGAGACCATATAGTATTTGTCCTTTTGTTTTTGGCTAATCACACTCAGCATAATGTCCTTAAGGTCCATCCATATTGTTACATACTTCGTAACTTTATTCTGTCTTACAGCTGCATAATATTCCATTGTATGTATATGCCACAGTTTCTTTAGCCACCCATCCGCTGATGGACATTTTGGCTGTTTCCATCTCTTAGTAATTGTAAATAATGCTGCTATAAACTTTGGTGTGCAAATGTCCGTTTGTGTCCTTGCTCTCATGTCCTCTGAGTAGAGACAACATATAGATGGGTCTTGTTTTTTAATCCATTCTGCCAGTCTATGTCTTTTGATTGGGGAGTTTAATCCATTAACAATTAGTGTTATTACTGCATGGGTAGTACTTTCTTCTACTATTTTGCCTTCTGGATTTTATATGTCATATCTAATTTTCCTTCTTTTTACCTTTACTTATAGTCTTCCTTTCTACACTCTTCTCCACTCCTCTCTCTTCTGTCTTTTCGTATTTGTCTCTAGTGCTCCCTTCAGTATTTTTTGCAGAGCTGGTCTCTTGGTCACAAATTCTGTCAGTGATTTTTTGTCTGAAAATGTTTAAATTCTCCCTCATTTTTGAAGGACAATTTTTCTGGATATAGAATTCTTGGTTGGCAGTTTTTCTCTTTTAATAATTTAAATATATCACCCCACTGTCTTCTCGCCTGCATGGTTTCTGCTGAGAGATCTACACATGGTCTTATTGGGCTTCCCTTGTACGTGATGGTTTGCTTTTCTCTTGCTGCTTTCAAGATTCTCTCTTTTTCTTTGACCTCTGACATTCTGATAAGTAAATGTCTTGGAGTACATCTATTTGGATCTATTCTCTTTGGGGTACGTTGCACTTCTTGGATCTGTAATTTTAAGTCTTTCATAAGAATTGGGAAATTTTCAGTGATAATTTCCTCCATTAGTTTTTCTCCTCCTTTTCCCTTCTCTTCTCCTTCTGGGACTCCCACAACACGTATATTTGTGTGCCTCATATTGTCTTTCAGGTCCCTGAGACCCTGCTCATATTTTTCCATTTTTTCCCCATATTTTCTTTTTCTTGCCAGATTTCAGATGTTCCATCCTCCAGTTCAGAAATCCTATGTTCTGTCTCTCAAAATCTACCATTGTAGGTTTCCATTTTTTTCATCTCTTCTACCATGCCTTTCATTCCCATAAGTTCTGTGATTTGTTTTTTCAGACTTTCAATTTCTTCTTTTTGTTCATTCCTCGCCTTCTTTATATCCTCCCTCAATTCATTGATTTGGTTTTTGATGAGGTTTTCCATGTCTGTTCATATATTCTGAATTAAATGTTTCAGCTGTATCTCATTTGAATTGTAGAGTTGTTCCTTTGACTGGGCCATATCTTCAATTTTCCTAGTGTGATTTATTATTTTTTGCTGGCATCTAGGCATTGAATTACCTTAATTAGTTTATTCTGGAGATTGCTTGCACTTCTTTTACCTAGGGTTTTCTTGCTGGATGAATTTGTTGTCTATCTGTTCTTTGATATTCAATTCAGCTTTATCTGAACCTCTAGCTTAAGTTTTGTTTAACAGAGGAGAATTTTTCAGTTCTTGTTTTCTTGTTTCTTGCCCTGCTTGTATGGTGCCTTTCCCCCACTACACACACACACTTAGGAGGGTCTACTTAGGTATTATAGACCGCAGCCAGATTTTCCCAGGCCAAACTGGCCTCCTATCAGAGGAAAGAGTCACCTGCGTCGGTTTTGCCTGAGGGTGAGACCCAGCAGGTTGAAAGACTTTCCTGTAAAGTCTCTGGACTCTGTTTTTCTTATCCTGCCCAGTATGTGGTGCTTGTCTGCCTGCAGGTCCCACCAGCATAAGATGATGTGTTATCTTTAGCTTTGGCTGGGGGTGTGGTAGAACCAGAGGAGAGGTTGTAGGCTGGTTTTAATGGCTTCAAATTACCAAGCCCTGGTGTCTGAATTCCTTGAGAGAAGGAGTCCACCTGAGTTGGGCTTCACCCCTCTCCCGGGGAAGGCACAGGTTCCAGACAATCCCTCAAACAAGTTTGTTTCTGCCTATGCCTGGGGCAGTTGCAGCCTGAGGAGCCCTGCCGCTGTATCAAAAGGCAGTCAAGCCTTTGTAGAAAAACAGCCACAAAAACCTCTGTTTCCTTTTTTTTTCCTTTTTCCGTCAGCCCTGCCCCCTTGGCGATGGGACAAAAATGAGCAACCTCCACTTTGAACAGGTTCACCTGAGCTGGGGGCCTATTTTAGTAGTCAGAATTTGTTAATTAATTCCACAATTGGCGTTTGGTTGGGCTCAGCCCCTGCTGCTGGTAAAGTCTCTTTCCTTTCCCCTCTGGGA
>PVIY010011052.1:0-15227 GCA_004026745.1 Myrmecophaga tridactyla | reverse complement strand
TAATTTACCCCACTCTCTTAAAACAGTGAGCTCCTCTAGAACAAAAATCTGTTTCATTCCATTTGGTATCTCCAGATCCTAGAATGGAGACTTGCACAGAGTAGACATTTCAGTGAATTGTGGACTGGGATGGGATGGAATGGGATGGAATAGAATAGAAACCTAATATACAGTTTCCTGGAGACTTGCTGTCCTGCTCTAATTGATGCCAGAATTTGCCTTTAAAGTATGTTTCAGTGAAAGCAATGTTTCAGAAGTTTACAAAGTACAGAGTTCAATTCTTATGTCAATCCAGCAATTGAGCAAGCAAATACAGAATGACTACTATGTGCAAGGTGTTGTGTTAATGAAAAGGAACTATCAATGCCATTATACTCTTAGATGAAAGGATAAAAAAATCATCTCATGCTCCTTTCTCCCATTTTCTCCATGCCTGGATTGACTAGCAGACCAAATTTTACTGAACTCAGAAAAGACAGTTGGTCCCCATTCCACTTTAGGTGCCACCCCAAGCATCACAAAAATAGAGTGCTTGTACTCTACTGCTCTGTTTCCACAAACTGAAAGAGCAAGTTTGTGAAATTCTAATTCTCAGTTTCTAAAATTTAAGGCAGAACTTCTCCCAAACTCATGAGCCAAGAGTACACACAGTTCATAGCCCAAAAAACCATATGGCCCAAAATAAATTTGTTCTTCCATTTATGCAGTTTGAAAATTTACTAGAGTTTGTCCATTGGCTAAAGAAAAAGCATTATTAAATTTTGAGCTGGTAATGAGTGACTGAAGGAAGCCACAGTCCAGACCTCAATTTTTAAAAATGGCTGTAATACCAAAAAAGGTGACCAGCAACTCTCGGGCTTCACATTAGAGAAAACAGACAGAAGCTACATCATTAGAAACTCAGCTTAGGTAGAAGGAAAATCCTTCTGTCAAAGTTGAAATAAGTTCATGAGGGAGAGGTGTTTTTAAAAAGTATGAACTGAAATATGAATGGAAGAAATGAAATGGGGTGGAAAGAGTGCGGCTGGAAAGAGTGATATATAGAATATAAAAAAGATTACCAAGAGGTCATAGTGGCAGAAGCTGGGTCACAGATAATGTAATTTCATAACAAAAAGTTTTAAAAATAAAGTAAGATTTTTAAAAAGTCCATTTGTTTTCTGGCTAGAGTATCTTAGATGGAACCTTCAGAATGAACAATGCCACTGCGATCTTTCCTCATAATTCTCTGGCCCTGGAATTCAACAAATACCCCAAGTATATATTGGTTCTTATATAATTAGTTTTTAAGGTTATAACTGATACCCTCCTTAGGTAAAAAGGGTATTCGTGGTCTGCATAAAGATGAAGCACAGTCCACTTTTCATTCATTTGACAGATATTTTTTGGCACTTACTGTGTTGCATGCTGTGCACTAGGTGCTGGAAATACCATGGATAGCATAAATATATATGGTCCCTGTCCTCATGGAACTTCCAGCATAACTGGGAGGCAGATAGCCAAAGAGCCACCCAAATGAATGTAAAATTACAACTGGGATACATGTTTGGGTTTACCATTCCATATAAGCCTCATCAGGGTTATTTGGCATGAGACAGCAAAGGCTTCCCTGAAGAAGTAAAAATTGAGTTGAGCACTGAAGGACAAGCAAGAATTGATAAGAGTAAGATGGGAGGGAAGAATAGTCTTGGCAAAAGGAGAGGCAGGGCCAAATTCCTATGGCTGGTGCCAGTATGGCAAAGTTGAGGGACATAAAAGCCAGTGAGGCTAGAGTAGAGGGAGAATGGAAGGTGCTTAAAAGGATGTACTTTCAAGTCAGACAGTCAGATAGACCTTGGGCTAATTTCCATAATCTCTGCAAGATTCAATTACCTCACCCACATAATTGGACTAATAGTGCTCCCTAACTCATTGGATACAATTGAGTTAGAAATACCATAATGAATATAAAATGCTTAGCTCCCTGCCTAGGATACAAGACATGTTCAATAAAATGTGAATAAATAAATATCTCCCAGGACCATGTTCTACAAGAGGTAACCTAAAAATAGATCTGAAGATGCTTTGAGATATACATTGCCCTGGATTGATTTTCCACCCAGGTCACAATGTTTCCATGTTTCCACTTTAGCAGAAAACTCTTAAGGAGAAGGGGAAAATTAAACAAAACATTTGAAAAGGGTGAGGTTGAGACCTCTGTGCAGAAACAATTTGGAATCCTGTGTTTTGTCAAAGCCTGGCACACTAGTTGCCACTCAGTAAATGGAAAAGGCTCCAAGTTATAGTAAAATGACATTAATCAACAGCATCACATCTCTGAAAGGTTCTCTGATTTCTTTTAAATGATGCACATTGGAAAGCAGGCTTCATTTCTGTTTCCAGGAAGGCTGTGAAATCTCTCCAAAGCACAGTTGACAAATTACAGCACACAAACTTTCAGGTTAGAATTAAGTATTACTGAAAAGAAGCGCCAGTTTTCAGCTTTTCTGAATGGATTCTAAACACAGCAAGTAAATAATACTTCCAGGTGTCTGCCTCCGAAGGTTCAGCACCAGCGTTGAGGAGGAAATTGCCAACTTCTTGCTTCAACCAGCAGCTGCCATTCACTGCCTTGGTCCTCTCTGAATCCACCACCTCAGAAACACACATGAAGGATCTAAGGCATCTGGGACAGGGAGGTCACCCTGCCTATGTAAGACCACTGAAACAGTTGATTTACAGGCACATCATTCCAAAAACACTGAGAAGATGCCCTTTTCCATGTTCTCTGCCCAGTTAATTCTTAGTGAATTACTCTAAAACAGAATTATGAGGCAGGAAAAGTTTGACTCTTGTGTCCACATGTCTCCATTTTGGGGATCCCTGCTAACTCGTGACCCCCTCCATCACCTGGATACTCTGTAAACTAGTAGATAATGTCCTCCCATGTAGCCGATAATCTTATGCTGATTACCACTGAGTGTCGACTTTGTTTCAGACATCATTTACCGCTTAATCCTCAAAATCATCTTGCAAGTTGAGTATCATTATTCCTATTCTACTGTCAAGAAAGTGAGGCCAAGAGAAATTGAAGTATTTACTCACAAGTAAGAAACATCTTTCTTCAGAATTTCTGAATTAAGTTCTGAAACTTAGCAAGGTTAGGGAAAAAAATAGGACATTCTAAAGTAACCAAATTAATGTCTTTAATGAAAACCCCTTGATTCTAGAATCCAAACTGTGATAATCTTAAAACATGTCCACAAAACTTTCGTCCCTATCACCATCAAAAGGGATTTTATATCCCCTACATTTGAATCTTCGCAAATCTTAGCAACTCTCTTGTTACCAAACAGAATGTAGCAAAAGTGAAACTGCATACCTTCCCCAATATTAGGTCATAAAAAGTTATACAGCGTATGCCTGGGCCCACTGGGATCCTACATCTGGAGCCTTGAGCTACTGTGTAAGAAGGCAGCCATGCTGTAAAGAAGCCTAGGCTATATGGAAAGACCCAAGTGGTGCTCCAGTAGACAGTTCCAATAGAAGTCACAGCCAGTGGGTAGCAACAGCTATCAACCACGTGAATGAGTAATCTTGTATGTCTAGATAACTGCAGCCTCAGTTAACTTCTAACTTGCAACCATGCAAAAACCACTATGCAAGAACTACCCAGTTGAGTCTTTTCCAAATTCCTTGACCAAGCACTTAAAATGTAAAATTTCACAAATAAAGAACAAAGATTTTACTGAGTTTTTCTCTTACTCAATTACTGATTTTTATGAAAGACAACATGATAGGGAGAGTAGAGAAAGCATCAGACTTAGAAGTAGTAAACTTAGTTCTAATCCAAGCTTTTCCATTATGAATTGAGATAAATCATTTACATTCTCTAGACTCCACTTGCTTTCCTCATGCTTCAACTAAGGGAACAAGAACAGCAATCTCTCAGGCCTTTCTAGTTTCATGACCCTGTAATGTTCCGTGATGTCAGACTAAAGTTTATATGAGATCTTTGTGCTAAAAGGTCAATTTTCTAATTTTGGTTATGTAGGCAAGTGGTAACAGCTTAGGATTTCAGACTTTGAAAATGAGGATGTTCTAGTCTGCCACAGCTGCCAGAATGCAACACTCCAGAGATGGATTGGCTTTTAATAAAAGGGGATTTATTTAGTTAAAAACATATAGTTCTTCAGAGGAAAGGCACCTAAATTTCATCTGAGGTTCTCTCTTACACAGGAAGGCACAGGGCGATCTCTGCCAGCTCCCTCTCTAGGCTTCTGGGTTCCAACAGCTGTCTCCAGGGTGATTCCTTTCTGCATCTCCAAAGGTCTGAGCTGAACTGTAAGTTCTGAGATGAGGTATGCTGAGCTGCTTGGGCTGTGCTGCATTGAGCTCCTCTTTTAAGTTTCCCATGAATTAAATTAAACATCACTCATTGAGGAAGGCACTCCTCTTACAGACTGCAGATGTAATCAGTCATAGATGAGTTTCACAAGCTAATGATTCAAATCCACAGCAAAAAAACTAGGCACCATCACCTGGCCAAGTTGACACCTAAACCTAACTACCACAGAGGATGACATAAAGTGGTAGTCATCTGCTGGAAACATGCTCAAGAGTCTCAGAGGACAGGTACACTCTCAGAGATCTAAGATAGAGCCTGTAGATGTCCTAAAGGTACCTCACAGGCTCCAGAATAGACAGAGTTAGTGACATGGAAAAAAGGTATGTTGATTTCAGTTCAATGAGCCTTGCTCTCTCCCCATCCCATGATATCTGCTGACCTTTGTTAACGTAATACAGCACCAAGCCATCTTAAAAGAACAACTCTACATTTGGCATATGTTCCTTTCAGTTCACATATTTTGGCCAGTAGCCTCTGGGATGTGAAGATATCCAGCATTCATCTTCCAACTTCAGAATTTTCTATTAATGATTTTCTATATACTCTGCTCACTTTCAAAATCTCTACTCTGCTATCTTCTAAAAAGGATCTATCAATGAATTAGTTTACATTAATGTAGGCTTTCTCAACATCAGCACTATTGATATTTTGTGCCAGATAATTATTTGTTGGAGGGTGGAGGGTGCTTTTTTGTGCATTGTAGGATATTTAGCAGCTCCCCTGGTCTCTCTACCCACTAGATATCAGTGGCACAACCCACCCCACCACCACCACCAGCTGTTCCAACTAAAATTGCCTCCAGTTATTGCCAAATGTCCCCTGGGGGGACAAAACTGGCCCCAATTGAGAACCACTGTACCTAATGCATAATGACTAATACCTGTAGAGCATATTATTTCCCACCCACCCCCCAATGTATCTAATGAGGACAATGGCATAAATCAAAGGAATAATGCTCTCCTCGTTTCAGGTATTAGTTAAAGCTATGATAGATATTTTGGGGCCTGGAGCCTTTTGGTCATCCCACAAATCACTTCTCCCAGACCAGTGTCTATTTTCTATTTTCACTCAAGGTCAGGACTAGTTTTCTGGATTATCCATATGATCAATCAGATTTACACATACACACATAGGTTAAGTTGAATTTAGCAGATTTTATTCGATAGATATATCTACCATCTACTCAACTGCTTGAAAACAAATCAACAGCCAAGAATTAAATTGAGGGTATGACTTTGTTCTAGCATGAGATGCCACATCTATTTTTAAATGATTATTAATTCAACCACCCTTTAAAGTCATTGGTCATGTTATATGAAAGGAGAGCATCTACCACATTCTACATGTTAAAAATTAAGATGTCTTCTGTGTATTATCTAAAATATTCTCCCTTGTTTGCACAAGATCAGCTCATTTATTGAAAGCACAATGTCATAATTAGCCGATTATTTACTGATTTTAAACAAACAGTAAGGTGTGCACTCCCACAGATTCCTCAGTCTATGAAGTGTTTGTTCTACTATTGTTTTGGTTGTGGTAAGAGTAGACATAATTTTTATATGCCCTGTTCCCTTCATTCTGCTATATAAGTATAAATTGCTTCTCAACTCTGGCAAATGAGTACCTTAGCTAAAAAGAGACAAAGATAGGACATGCAGTTAAGTTGGCATGAACTGTACAGAAACTCCCTGCCTCTCTCAATAAGTAAAGTTTGGATTGGGGAGTGGGGCTGGGGGGAAGTGGGATTACCACATAGAAAGGGACAGACGCAGAACCAGGGATTCACCTGTCTCATAAACTACTCAAATAGTAAATTACAGAATCAGGACATGAACTTTGTACATGAGTCCAAAATTCAAACTTTTAACCTTACATAAGATTCATAGGCAAATAAGTAATCTAGTTTATAGGAGATTTGGATTAGCTAAAATAACGTTGCCTATTATAACAAATTACCCAAAAATATGTGAATGGCCCAATCACCAAAGGAGGATTATTTTTCATTCATTTAAGGTCAAAAGAGATATTCTTGATTGTCAGGCAGATACTCTTGATTTGTCTTCTATAAGCAGGGATTCAGAAACCCAAGTCCCTCCTGTTTTGTGATATTTCTCTTTTATACATGCCCTCCGAGGTCACCATGTAAATGTGCCACAAGCCACCGAAAGGAAAATACAGGGGATCTCACAAAGGAGGTTAGTATGGGTCAGGCCTAGCAGTGGCACATATTTCCAATTTCATTCCATTGACCAGAACTCAGTCATATGTCCATACCCTGTGCACATATTCCATAGTCAAGTACTGAGATTGCCCAGGAATTTTGTTTAGCAGCTGAATTTTAAACTGCCATAAGACATCCTACAAATTTGGGTCCTACATTTTTTTACTGTGTAGCAATGTTAAGGCACATATGCTGATTGATTTAATCAACCAATCAATGGTGGGTCCAGAAAAGGTGCCAAAAGGAGGCACTTACTACCAGGGATGCCCCTAGGCATTCCTCCAGACATGTCTCCTGCACTCTGGTAGAACTTGGTAACGATGGGATTGCAGACCCCATTCTGTGGCATCTTAAAGTTCAGCTGCTATACAAAATTCCTGGGCATTCTCTTATACTTGACTATGGAATATGCACACAGGGAAAGGATATGGCATTGCACTTTATTAGTACTCTCTTGTAAGTGAAAAACACAATGTGTTAAATAAAACTATTTAAAATTGGCACCAAAAAATATTACAAGGGAGGACAGAATTTTTAGCCCAATTGTTGCCCAGAAAGAAGAGAATATAAGTTTGATGGATAACTATCTTGGCTCTGCCACAGTAGTTTTTTCATCTTCCTCTTGGCCAAGAGGTATGGTTTCCTACCATGCCTTTGGCCTGCCTCCTTGTGGTGGTTATCATATTTATCTTACCATCTGAATCACCCTCCATCATGCCTGGACTCCTCAAACTATAGGTCAAAGTAAATAAAATCAGGGGATCCTGAATTTCCCACTCTCCCATCTCAAGCAATTTTTCCAAGTTCTTATTTCTCATATGAAGACTCACCAATTCATGTTAACTGGCTCTGATATTGATTACCTTTCAGAAGGAACCCAAACCTCAACCTCAATAATAAGCATAATATCTATATATGAAAAAAATTCAAGCAGAAACAAGAAGAAGTCCACATATAACAGAACCTATAACGCCAGGTTGAAAACGCAAAGCCCTGTATTTCTGAATGAGTTACTTCTATAAACATAATCATCAATAGCTAAGTTCAAAGATGAGGAGGATCGGGACATTAAGAATTCCTTCAGTTCTTCCCTTGCTTGAAGGCAAGATTCTGGAGAGAATTTCAAGAAAGCACTTGTGACACTGAGCTTAAATTTCTATGAAAAAAAGATTACTCATCCTGCATGAATAGCATGCCCTTCTCATCACATAAGGCACATCTCAGAATTATTTCACAACTATAGCATGAGCCAGTTGGGCCAGTTGGCCCATACCAAGTACCTCTGAGGAACCTCAACTCTGATTTCTATCCCAGCAATTCTTATTTTCAAAGCAAAATGTTTTCAACCAAATATATCCAAGAATCTTAGTGCTATGTGGCCAGCTGCAATGAGAAAGTGTTGCAAGATTTGTTCTCTTAGTTTTAACCATAGTGTGACAACAAAAACAGAAAACAATTTGAAAAATAAATTAGTGATCCTAATTTTGTGTTGCCAAATACCCTATTAACTTCATCTCCAGATCCTCCAATGATGAAAGACTCAGTTAACAACATATCTTCCATCTGGATCTCTAGTGTAGATACTGTTGACCACTCTTTCAGTAAATCAATGTGTTCCACATTTAATCATTACTAGGTAACATTTTTGGATTAGGATGTTTACAAACTGCACTCCCAGAGAAGACCTATCCCTCACCAACAGGGGCTTTGATCTAAAACACTGTTAGATTCACATAGATTCACATGTGCCATCCATTAATGGGTATCTATTAATGCCATCTGTTAATGGGTACCTTGGATACCTCTTTGGAAATGTGAACTTCCATCCTGGAGCCACAGATACCCATAGATGTCGCCCTAGAACTCTGCCAGGGACACTGTGCCTGCAGGAAATGGATTTTTCTTGATTGTTGATTTTACACAAGGTTTTTCAAGTACCCAAACTATGTTTCATGAAGTAGGAGGAACAGGTAAGAGTTTATAGATGAAGATAGGGCTATATATTAACTGATTATATTTTGACTATTACATGGTGCACCCCCAAGAATCCAGAGGATTCCAGAAAAGTAATTTGTCAGGAGACTGGGTTGTAAAATTGATGAGTCAAGAGATTAAATAAATGAGAAAGACGGTGACAAAAAAAAAAAGAGCTTCAGAGGGCATGGATGTGGTAGTTCCACTATAGTCCAAGCCTTCTTCTCAAGTTTTCTCTTTTCTCTAAGAAAGGAAAAGATAGCATAGGCATGAAAAAAAGATCAGAGAGTGTAATGGGACGGTTGGAAGAAAGTTGTCTATTTAAAGACTCAGCAACTAAGCTTTGAATGCTTGACAACTGCCCAGTTAAGTAACAATTTCAATATTCCAGAAAAGTGTCTGTAGTCATGTAGGATCACATAACCCATTCAGATGACATCAGGCAACTCTCTTCTAATAGCCAGCACTGAATTCCAAGAACTAAGGAGATACACAGTAAGTTCTTAGTTCAATGCTACCACGTATGGAATACAAATTTGTTTTATCTCTCCTTCTAGAATTCAGTTTTATGTTGAATTATCAAGTAAAAGGCCATGGTTGTGGACATTGTATTTGACTTCGACCCTTTCTATGAACTTAGGAGAGGTAGCTGGGACACCAATATGCAAGAGATTCAATGACACCTCCCTGCTCAGGATGGAGAGGGATAAGATGAAAATAGCCAGTTGATAGTGACCAAGCAGTGCCATCATGGAACAGTCATATCTTCCCTCATAAGCAATTACTTGACATAAATTCATTTATCTGTCCTCTAACCATCCATCTGATTTTTTAATTAAAACTATTTCATACTCAGAAATACATTGAGTCTTGGATGAGGAGTACTCAAAGGTTGGCCCTCAGCTTCAGGGAGCTCTCAGCCCAGCTTTAAAACAAGCCTAAAAGGATGCAATAATATTGATATGTCATCACAGTCAGGTCCAAACTGAATTCATTATACAAGAATGGTTAACGGGAATTCAGGGAGAGGTATGAGAGGCTAGGGAAAATCTAATCATGAAAGGCTTCATCCTGAAAATAAAATAATAGAGATGTACTGTGAGAAAGTGCGTACTTCTTTCCAAATAGAGGCAACAGTTACCTTGGACTGAAATGGTTATCCCAGTTTCAGGGTGGAAACTTCTTCCAAAACCTTATGAATTATTTTTCACTCTGTCTTAAATGTTGGCTCCCACCTTTTTGAAGGTGAATCTGGTCAACCATGTAAAGACGCAAGATTGAAAATGAAAGTTCTTTTCTCCTCTCAGGTAGATGTGAGTTGGTTAGATTAACAAAAGCAGAGAGTCTTCAATCAGTCAGAGATACTGCAAAGGCATTATTGTACTTCGGAGAGAGATTTTACTAAATTAGTTTTTTTAACTCATCTACAAAATAAAACATACCATTTAAACATCAACCAGTTTTATGACCCTTTAACAAGAGTAATTACAGTTGTGTCCTGCCATTTTATAGACTGTTGTGGTTGACTTTATATATAATTAGGTTAAGCATTATGACCCTCTTTTGTTTTCAGTCTTCGTGGTTAATTGCCAAGCAGTTAATGACAAATGACCACTCTAACCATTTACCCTTAAGAAATACATTTTCAATCCATATGATTGAGAGTATAGACATTACTTGTTAATAAGACACCGTTTTTCCTTAAAAACACCTGATGAGTCTATATCAGAGGCAGGGGACCAAGTCCACTAGGGAAATGAAAGAAAAATTCTCTCAGAGAAAAAACAAAAACAAATCCTTGAATTTTTTTAAATAAACTTTTAAATTTAGAATAACATTAAATTAACAGTAAAGTTGAAAAGATAGTATAGGAGGTTCCTGAATACCCCTCACCCCAGGATCCCCCATGGTGAACAGTACACTCGTCAAAACTAAGAAACTGACCTTTTAATATTATTATTAACTAAACTCTAGACTTTCTTAGATTTCACCAGTTTTCCAGTAATTTCCTTTCTCTGTTCCAAGATCCAAATCAAGGCACCTCACTGCATGTCTTCCCAAGTCTCCTCTGGTCTGTGATGGCCTTCAGACTTTCCTTTTTCCCCACGAATTTGACCGTATTGTAGTATTGAACAGGTATCCAGTAGATGGCCCCCAATCTGGCTTTGTCTGGGTTTCTTCGTCATGATTAGGTTATCATGAATTTTTAGAAAGATACCACAAAGGGGAAGTGCCTTTCCTGCTACATAATATTAGTTTACGTGATGTCCAACTGACGTCACTTATGATATTATTTTGCTCATCACTTGGTTAAGATAGTATTTGCCAGGTTTTCCCACTGTGAAGTTACTATTTTTCCCTTTTCATATTTTGTTTTTCTGGAAGCAAGTCACTAATTCCAGCCCACTCTGAGGGAAAAAGAGGTGGAATTAAGCTCCACCTATTGGAGGGGAGAGCATCTACATGTATTCCTTAAATCCATGAATTTTGAGAAGAAATAAATACAGCTCACTCAACTTTCATGGGAATAGCTACATTCTCCTCCATCCTAATTTTTATAATTACATGCCCATTACTTTGCTTGGAACAGCATTCACTACAACACTCAATCTGTCAGTACCTCCTGTGTCAGGAAATGGACGATATCATGTTGCTCCGATGACTGTTTCGCCATCAGCAGTGGATTCTGGCTGCTGAGAGGTGAAGTGAAGCAACTTGGAGACACTTCCTCAGAGGGAGAACTCACATTCAAACACAAATGAGTGCAGTAATTAGGTATGATGGTTGTAATTTTCTGACTTCCTTTTGCAAATTGCTCTTTGAGTTGAAATGTTCTCTGGCTTTCTTTCCCTCAAGTTTGGCCTTGTGTGAAAAGTCCCCTTTTTCAAAAAGCCAAATTTGTTTCATTTTATCCTATAACTAATTTAATGCTAATTGCACAGTGACTACATTACACATCACTGGGCTATAACACATTGTGGAACCGAAAATTATGTCAACCGAAAACTACTAAGTAAACCTAAATGTGTGTCCTGAGATTAACCTCTTAGAGGTTGCCTTACAGTTTTAAACTGGTCGAGACAGAAGTAAAGAATGCTGCTCTTCCTGGCTGTCAACACAGGAGACACTTTTAGAAACATGGGTTTCTGGGAATCCATGAGAAATCTCCAAAAGTATCAAAGAATTTCAGGCTTCAGATATTCTCTAATCCAACCGCTGTTGACTACATAAATCACCTCTACAATGAGCAAACAGTGAGTTTTTGCATCTTTTTTTTTTTTTAATATACCCAGGGACAGGGAACTCAACTCCTCCTAAGGCAGCTTACACCCTTGTTTGCAATTTATGATTTACACATTTACATATTTGCCTAATTCCTATTTAAAGGGAATGATTAACTTCTACTTTTAAAATACCCCACACCAATCTGGGAAAACATGTTAACAGTTCTTATTTCTAAATGTGATTTTTGGCTAGCCAATTTTCTAATTTTTCTAAAATGGCTACAGACCTCTTCTATAATAAAAAAAAATGATGAAAGTACAAGAGAAAAAAGAGGAAGAGAGAAGTGGTTTAAGTGGGAAATACACTGAAGTCCCCAAACTTCTAATATCTTTGAGGACAGAGACCATACCTATACTGAAGAGCTTTCTCTACAGCACTTAATAATCATTCCTTGTAGTCATTCTTGCTTTATATTTTATTTATCTTTGCATTGACTCAATAGGCTTTTATTGAGAACCTACGATGTACCAGGATCTCTACATACTACATGATACCGGACATACACAATAGATTCTTGCCCGTGAGCTCAAATGACCAATTCTTGAGACACCTGTGTTTCAAAAAGAGTCTATTTTGTAGGCATAAAGCAGGAGATCATATGGCCTATCAACCAAACATCCATCTCCCTGAAAAGCAGTAATTCTGATAGTTTTATAGCTTTAAAAGATGGGCAGGTTTTAGGATAATGAGCACAATGCCCTCGATAATGTCATTAGAGGTGATTTAATTATTGAGCATGCACAGACTGATTACATGTTTAGTCACAGAATGTATGTAAAAAAATGGTGACCATAATATGATGATGGTCATGATTTTTAGTATTATAATGAGGTATAGGTAACTTGTAGGTTAAATTCTAAGCTACTGGGGGTGGGCCACGGTGGCTCAGCAGGCAGAGTTCTTGCCTGCATGCTGGAGACTGGGGTTCAATTCCCAGTGCCTGCCCATGCAAAAAAAAAAAAATGTCTAAGCTACTGAGCATTGTCAGGTGAGCCCATCTTGGTTAGATTCGGCGTCGGTTATAAAGATAACTTTGGATTTGGGGTGGATTAGTTCATTAATAAACATTAGGGGCTGCCTGTAGTTATCACAGGACTCTAAAGTTGAAAAACTAGATAAATGGGTACAAGTGAAGGTTAGTCCCAAGGTTTTTACAATCACAAGGGCACAAGATAAAGACTATACAATCATTATCAGAGATCAAGGCAGGTGGATCACAGTTCAAAGATTTCAGGTATTTCTTTCTGTCTACTCTAGTATATGAGAAAATAAAAAGGAATATCTGTATAATGATTCAGTAATCATAATCATCCCTTAAATCCTAACTTCTCCATTACATGCATAGTTGTGATATAGTAATTAGCGAGAAGTATCTACATTTTTTACCAAAGTATCTACATGATACAGTCATGGAGACAGAGATACAAACAGATAAATTCAGCAGCTCTGTAGTTCAGGAGGCTCAATGAATTGTAGTTCCAACACACGTAACTGTGTTCTGTTCAATAGCACCACATCTGCAGAGGTGCCACCTCATCATACCCAGCACAGACTTGCATACTTTCTAGAAGAATAATCTAGCACTTAACAAAATGTCTCCAGGAGGGAACACCTTTTCATCATTGGCACACAGGCAGTGTTAGGTTAGTGGCTGTCCTAAAGACAGGTTGCCTAAATATTTTGGGAAAATAAAGGAAGTGTCACCTAGTTTTGCTTTCGGGAAGGAGCAGACGTTGGGGAAGAATACTGGGACTTTGCCTTAAAGCCAAGTACAAGGTGAAAGGTCATTGAAACGTGTGCTGGAGCCCCAGGTACAGGCAAGGAAAAGAAATGATAACCTGGGAAAGTCAGATTTGCTTAGATTTTATCCTATCAGTACTGGGAAGCCACTTTTGTCTTTGTTTCTTAGGCTCAGGATGTTAAATGATGAATGAATGAACAAATGAGTGCATGAATGAGGAAAAAATTAAGTATACAAATGAATGAAAAGCTAGTAGTTTTGTTAATGATTAATGAATGTTCAGAATTGAACATTCTGGGACAAAGATAATGGATAAAGTCTTCTCTTCCTTGGCTTTCCTTCAGCCAGCACCCAAGTCCCTTCAATCCTGGCCCTTGTGGGAAGCCACCCACAGGGACAGAATTAAAAATGACAGCATGACTACCTATGCACCTAGTAGGGCCCCCATAACTAGGAGGCATCTGCAGTCTGCACAGGTGTACTGAAAGCATTTATGTCTGCACAGCTTCCATATACTAACATTCACACAAATACACAAACACACACACACACATACACACCACTTTTCTGAGAGCTGCTCTTTCCTTTCCAAACCACTTGTCCACTGTGAGAGGAGACATAATATAGTTTTTGCCTCTCCACTGGTTCCAACTGATTGGTCCAAGAGTGAGCAGATCACTCAAGCTGGACCAATCAGTCCCTTTTTCAGGACTGTGGAAGCTAGTGTCTCTCTCTGCCTTGACTGTTTCATGGCAAACTTAGGAGCTGCTGGCAGTATGTAATACCATATGGAGAGAGTTAGCAGTAGGAGCCAAGAAAGGCCCATCTTTAGCAAGAAGGAAGGATGAAGCTGAAGTGTAGGGAAATGCGAAAACAAGAGACTGCATGAGTCATGCCTGGAGTTTAAGCACTGGTTCCATTCATTCTGGACAAGCAGACCCATTTTAGGGTCTGGAGAGAAACTTCTGTATCTCTATAATAAATTCTCCTTTATATATGAACTGGAACTGTGTTTAAATTATTTTTTTTAAACCTGGAGTGTGATTTAAGTTGGGTTTACCTACATCCAGAAATGAGTTTCAATTATTTGCAACCAAATGAGTCTGAAACAAGATAATGGTAAGGCGCCACTTAGTGGAAAGGGCAAGGACTTTCAAGTTGTGGGTTTGAATCTTGGTTCTGCCACTTCCTGTGCTCTTTTATGTGCCTTCATAGAGACTTGGAGAATAACACAATTCTAAACCCACAGTCTTGTTTTAGGAACCAGACATCATGACATTAAGTACCTTATACACTGCCTTGCAAATAATAGATGATAAATAAATGGGAGTTGGTGATTACCATGCCTATATGGGAGTTGCTTAACTATCTGAGCACATCAGAAATTCAGAGACTCATGGCTAGTTTTTAGCATAAATTTGCATTCTAGGTCCCCCAAACACTTTAGATAGACCCTCTTGCCCTTGGTTAACTGCACTGTGGACAGAATCAAAAGAAGAGGCATTCCTCTTTTTCTGCCCTATCACCTCCCTTAATGGCCGAGCCTCCAGGAAAGTACTTACACTCATGGCAGATATGACAGAAAGCTAAACACTACGTTTTAGATTTTTTTTTTTTTT